>NIPM01000044.1:746055-863115 GCA_002738285.1 Holacanthella duospinosa | reverse complement strand
GTTACATGCTATACAAGTGAATGGCATTGACTCATCACTCCTCGCAACCCCAATACAAAAACTGCTACAAAGTTATACTATCGCCATAGATCGTTGCCATGGTTGGAGGCTATACGAACAATGTATTTAGATCATCTCGAATCTAAAATAATTAAAAGTTTCAAAAATCCCCTAAATTTGAAGGGGGACTTTAACAACCGCATGCCCAGCGAAGGGTCATTTCTCGATAGCTCATGTTAATCGTGTAGGATTAGGGTTCATCTGAAAGTTTTGGTAATTCATTTGGATCCCTCCCACTAAATTGTCTGAACATGTCTAAATTGGTCAGTCTGAATCAAACACTTGTCCGTGACGCTTAAAAAAAGTTTCCAACAATGGGTGCAGCACAGGACTTTAACTTTGTTGTCATCAACGCTTACCGTGACAGACAAGATGCCATAATTAACGAACTGTGTTTGATGACATCAGAAACAGACGTATTTACAGTTCATTCTGCATTAGATGTGCAACTTCCCGTAAGTAGACTTATTCATCACCGGACCATTGTTCTCAGAAGTATGCAGAGCATTTTGTTGGATCACCATGACATTTTTCTTCGAGTTGACCCAAACATTATCGAGGCTGAAAAATTCCGATTTCGGAATTTTAGATATAACGAAGCCTTGCCTATTTATATATCTAATGGTTCCATTCACCACCCTCCATGTGTCACGTGTGCTAGTGAACACTCATCACGAAGACATTGTGCACTGAGCCTGTGTCGTGCGTTTAGGAGCTTCTGTTTGGAGAATCTTGTGGGACTGCTGGAGGATTAAAATAGTCATCATCCACCACTTTGTATAAAAATGTTCAGGCAAATGATTTATTTATTTAGCNGTATAAAAATGTTCAGGTAAATGATTTATTTATTTAGCCTCGAGTTAGCATTCTTTGCGAAATGTCTACAGAAAAGATAAAAAAATTGTACACAAACCCCAAAGTAATCGGTAGTTTTTCTGAGTTACCAGCATTTGTAAAAGCAGGGAAATTCCGAAACAAAAAGCAAGTCAAGGAGGCATTACAACAGCTGGATAGTTATAGCTTGCATAAAGTGGCCCGTAAAAAGTATCCAAGAAGAGTGACGAGATCATTTTTCATATCTTATCAATGGGGATGTGATCTTATGGATGTATCTAATCTGAACAACGCAGGGATCAAGTTTATACTTATCGTGATCGATAATTTTTTTCGGTACCAACATTTTAAAATTTCTATTCTCCAGGATCCTGGTTGTAATATTCACCAATTTGGATGTGAAATTTTCTTTTAGTTTTGTCTGGACAGCATTTCTAAAAAATAAATCCGCTGATGAAGTTGTAAAGAGCTATGGAAAAATTCCCAAAGAAGCGAAAAAGGCGAAAAACTCACCCCCACGCTTCCTCTTGTCTGACGAGGGAAAGGAACTTTATAACAAAAAATTCAAAGCATTACTGGATAAAGATGATACTCGTTTATTCAGCGTCCACTCTACCATCAAAGTAATATTGTCAAAAAAAATTTTTACTGAATATTCAAATATTATATATTTTGATTTAGTCGAGCATGGCAGAAAAAGTAATTGCAAAATTTCGGCGCATGCTAGCTCGTTATATGACTGAAAATAACACAACCACGTTTAAAAAAGTCTGGCCGAGTTTCGTCAATACCTATAACAGTACTGTTCACTCCAGTACCGGATTCGCACCAAGGGCTGTTACTACAGAAAATTCAGATGAGGTGTTTAGGAATCTGTTCGGGAAATTTCTTGTTCAAAAGAAAAAGCCACTGCAGTTCCTTCCGATTAATAATAGATTAATAGGCAGAAGCTTGAGTGAAATTATTGATTATGATTTTAGCAATTCAAATTTAGCATATAATGACAGGCTAGTTTCATCTTTTTTTGACTCTCTTTGTTTTTGTATTTCGCGTGACTCGGTATATGGCAAACAATGTCAAACTTGTGAACCAAGAATAAGTAGTCGAAATATTAATAAAATTTGAATGTAATTGTAAGTTTGAGGTAGAAATGTGTACAATAAATAATTTAAAAAGTTTTAAATTCAACAAAATACTATACTGATACGATACTGATACGAAACGGAAACGAAAAATTTATTTTTATTTTATCAAGCCATATTTTATTGAATTACTCAGGTCATGTAAACCAACATATCGTCAAGTAATCTAATTATCAGTTTCCCCGTAAACCTTGTCACAAACTGCATCCATAAATGGTTTTGGGCTGTCAGATCTCTTAAAGCTTAACCAACCTTTTAATGATATACATTCGTGAATAGTTTCAGGGTGCATACTCATACTTTCAGTAAGTTGAAAATCGTGCTGTTTTAACCAGAGTTTGGCATCTCATCTTTCCCATCCTGGATGGGGATGGGAAAGATGGGATTCGAATGGGGATGGGTGAAAATTTTCTGAGATGGGGATGGGAAGAGAAAGGGATAGGGCAAATCGGTGCCGAACACTTGTTTTAACTCATTTTATAACTTCTAGGCGACCGAGAAAATCAATCTCAACTTTTCGTATCGTATTGTTTCCATTATAATTCCGTACCGTATCCACGTGGATACGGAAACGATACGAAAACTTTCGTATCCATAAAATTGGATACGGAAACGAAACGATACGAAAATTCCGTATCCAGATACGAAACGGTGGCAGCACTAGTCTAAAGCCCCATTTCACAGACAGAGTTTTTTCCATGAATGGAATTTCCATCAGTGGAGTACTTTCCTGGACTATGCTTCACCAAAAAAGCAGGATGTGATTTAGGCATTTGTTGCTAAATGCTCTGTGCGTTATTTCACCTTAGTCTTAATAACCCTACAAAATATGATAAATTTGCCATCTTTAGGCTTAAAAGGAGCACCAGCACTGTTGCCTAATTCAAACTAACATGAGAAATGAAAGATATTCCTCAGATGGGCGATATCTGGGAATTGTCTCCGTTCAGAGATTCAGTGGGTAAACCATACAGAAGATTATCAATATGAATGAGACTAAAATTTACGACCAAAATTAGAACCAAGTGTTACGTCAAAATTTACAGGGCAAAATGCTTTCGTTCCATTTGAAAGAAAATTCTGCTGTGGTGAGACATAGGGGAAAGTTAAAGTGGTCGGAAAAATACTCTGTTCAATCTTTCATTTGCATAACTTTTTTATCTAAAGATTCTTCGGTGAAGCATACCGGAAAAAGTGAAGAAAGGAAATTTTGTTCAGGGAAAGAATTATTGCTCGCAGAATTTTCCTTATTCAATTCTCGTACGTGAAACATTGGAAAAGAGACGACGGACTGAATTCCTTCCGTGGAATAAATTCTGCCACGGGGCTTAAAAAGAAGAGAAAAACCAACCCAAATGTATCGGTTTTCTTCTTAACGTACGGTAGCGAACGTAAAATTTTGAACTCATTTTTCAAGTTCGAACGCTAACGAACGTAAAATGGAAAGTCTGACTTTAGCGTTAGCGTTAACGTTTATACGATAACTTCAATCTCCCTATTATCGAAAATGTTGTCATTATAGATAAGTTATGCTTAATAGCACTTAGATGAGTCAAATAAAAACGTATATTTCTTGGCTTTTTTGTTAAAATATTAATTTTGTTTAACATCACCTATAAGTGGATTTTAATGCTGGTTTCAATAACTTATGCACCAAATGTTTTTATATCGCACTCCAATCAGCAAAAGTATAAGTATTACACTATATAAGTACGCTTTTATAGTTTCAAACATTCTAATGCGTCTAATTTTCTTTCTTCATATTCACAAGAAACGCCAATCAATCGTCTTTTTATGCCTTAAGGTTTTAAGTTGGGTTAGGAATTTTTTAGCTCGCATATAATATATTTAACATTTTTAAAATAATGTCGATAAAAATTTGTTTCCATTGCCAATGTAACTCCACAGGAACACATTAACATACTGCATTTTAGTATTTTCGACAATTCAAAATCAATCTTGCGAATTAGTTTATACGTGTAAATTTTGTTCTTGATTGGTCAGAATCTTCCATGGGAAATACCAAATTAGTTTAGATTGAATCTAATTTGTTCAACTGGGAGCTGAATGTTTATACCAGTTTATGAGCTTGAATCTAAAACACTAAAAAGTGTTTTCACACTGCTTCCAAATTAAAAAGTTTCTGGTTGTGATAGGTACCGAACCATGAGACATTTAATTTTTCCCAAAATCGAATGAATGTAACTACTAGGTCAGCAGAAAGACTTGCCTATATATTATATCGAAATCTAGTCTTTCTGGTGACATTTTCCTGATCACAACGGAACATTGAAATGAATGCAATCAAGACATTCATTCTCATCTGTCATACATGAATCTTTATCATAATCAATATTTGACATCGTGCAGATGACTTCGTGGTGTAACTAATGGAAACACAGTTAACTAAAATAGACTCATCTGAGACGAAACTAAAAATTTCCTTGTTTAGAGAATGGCGAAAATGAAGCGGTGCCATTAGGAATTAAATTTTTTTAAATATTTTTGCTTGAATAAAACTGTTCTTCTGATTCAAATTACCGAAATTATTTGTAATTAAAACGATTAATTTTACAAGCGAGAATTACAGCCAGTATCGATACCAAAATTTCACTCAATAGTTGAATGAATGGCGTGCGGTTATAAGTGGCGGAGTAAAGATGAAGCGACGGTGGTATGGTTCTTGCTGTGAGAAAGACGCGTCGGTTACTGTTTTTCCTTTTGAATTTAGTCACAATTAGGTTTGCCTGCTGATATTATTTAGACGTTCTGAACATGACTTAAAATTGACCGTTTCAGTTTCTTCACCCCAAACGTCTTTATGATATTAAGGAAGTCATCCTATCACTGGATTCCTTATAAAGCAATTACAATCATTGTCTCATGAGGAGGGCTACATAAAATGAGGTAGTTACTTGAAATGATTCAATGTCACCCTACGTCCAGTGACGCTTAAAGGATCTAAGCGTAAATAAACCTAACAAATTTTGAATTAATTTCATTACTCAACTCCACTCATAATTACTTTTACTATAAATTTGCATTCAACGTTTTGTCAGACCCAATTTGAAATTCAAAAGTAAAGATCTGCTATGAATTTGCCTTTTGGAAAGTTTTTGAAAATTCATTATTTTAAATTAATTGAATTAACGGGAAGGTGAGTGGTAAGGGAAGGGAATCACAGTTGAAGTCATCCCTTAAAACAACTTCGAACATCCAAGTCTCCATCACCATCAACTTCAACTCCACGTATATGGCAAACATTGGAATTGCTTCCAGTGGCCTCTTTCTTCACGTCAACAATCAATCACTCAATGCTAAATTAAATTATCATAGCGCAAAATACGCTTATATTTATATTGTTAACAAAGCAAAGGCATAGGGCTAATTGTTTATTTTAAATATTACGCAAAATAACGGGCGGTAGGCATGGGATTTATTGCTGGCGGTAGGCGTCAAGACCCGCTGCCTTACTTCAGAATAGTATTTGGGGAATAATCAAGTGTTTTGGGAGATTATGGCTAGGGTCGGGAAAGTGATATGTTTAAGGATGGGAATTGTTTGGGTTTGGGAGAAAGTCAGGGAAATCAATCAAAGTAGGAAAACGTAGTAGTAAAAAGTGGTCAGAGGTCAAGGGAACACTAACCTGATAGTCCACACTTCTATCCACTAAACTGGAAAATTCGAAAATCAAAATTACGTTAATTTTATAATTAATTAATTCAGAAAAAAATACCGTGAATCAACTAAGAATTAAGTTTAAACGTTATTTGGATCTAAAACTGTATTGCGCCGAAAGGAGCAAGTTGAGTTTTTAAGATTTGAAAAGTTCTATTGCACCAAGAAGGAGCAGGTAGAGCACGTTATTGTTTTTAAAAACACTTTATTGCGGCGAAAGGAGCAGGTCGAGTGAAGATTTAGACTTGAAGCGAACAGACACCAATTTTGCATTCCCTTTAGCTTTGAGAAAATTGCAAGTAAAACTGATCCCTTCCTATGGCTCGGGCTTTCCCTTTTATACTTTTGAAAGGGACAAGAGCTTCGTGCAACAGGACTATTTTTACCCATAATCTCCTTTCTGTCGACAAATATGGAAATCCTTTGTCCAGCAGAGGTTTCCATATAAATAAATTATCCAAGGATTATTTCCATCCCTATCCTACCTAATGAGCCAAGATAGTTCTTATGACCCTTCTCCTTCTACTATTTGCTTTGTGAAAGTCTCTAAGGTAAAAGGAGACTTCACAGTTTTCGTTGTTATACGGTAGAATTCACTGCTGAATTTGCAAAAACGTGTCGTAAAATAATTGTAAATCCCTCACAGAAAAACTTAGAATGTATAGTTTGGAGATCAAAAGCTAAAAATCCAATAGAAGAATTCAAACTCTGTACTGTTACTTATGGTATCTCTGCTGCTTCATTTTTGGCTACACGAGTTAGCACAAGATGAAGAAGAATCATTTCTTGTCAGCCTCAGTACTTCGTAAGAACTTCTACATGAACGCATGCATGAGCGTGAAATCATCAACCACAGAACTAAAAGAACTAATCAGACAGGTTTGTGAGGTGACTGAACGAGCTAGGATATCGCTAAAAAAATTTGCTTAGAAAAGACGTATCATCCCTTATCGACGATCCACCAGAATTGCATGAATCTAACCGTGAATTATCAATGGATGATGACTCTGTTGCGAAGAACCTCAGATTAGTTTAGCATATTTTTGAGAATGAATTCTTCTTCAAGGTTCAACCTTATCAAAAGTATGTTCAACTAATCAAGATAGAGATACTTTCTGAAGTATCTCGTTTGTTTGATCCAATGGGTTTTCTCGCTCCAGTCATCATATCTACGAAGATTTTAGTGCAAGAACTTTGGAAAGAAAAACGAAATGGGGTGAAATTCCTCCAAAATTCTTCTTCAAGTGGTACTCTATCAAGGAGTTATTACCTACTTTCGAAGTAATAAGACTGAAAAGAAGTTTGCAACCAGCTGGGATAGTTATTATTGAATTTTATGGATTGTATGATGCATCAGAAAAAGCATACTCAGCAGTTGTCTACAGTCCCGGCAAATCTCAGAGTAGAACCATCTATACATCACTCATAACTTCTAAAACAAAGGTCGCTCCGGAGACAACTGTTCCCCTCCCTCGATTGGAACTTTGTGGATCTTGAAGATCGTTCAAGATTCTCTACAACTAAGCTTTACCGCGGTTCAAGCATGGATTGATTCTAAGATCGATTTAGATTGGTTAAGCTCAACACCTCCAAAATAAAAGACCTTTATTGGAAATCGAGTAGGCAAGATTCAAGGTATACTGCATAGTGTCATGGAACTACGTAAGAAGTTAAGAGAATTCAGCATACTTTGCATCCCGAAGAATTTCTCCAGAATAACTCATTCACCATCCATTATGGTGGAATGGACGTTTGTGGCTCACTGATGACGAAACTCCACCTTCCTACCCCATTGAAGACACTTCTGAGTTGTGGAAACAGTTGAAATTTCTACTGATGTTATTCAAAAAATTTTTTCACTCATTCGATTGAAGAGAATAATCAGCTATTTATTCCGATTTGTAACGAATTGTCGAGCAAAATCAAAAGCAACACCACTCATGTCAGATCATTCCATGGAGGACCTCAACTGGTACATGAAATTTTACCAGATAATTATTGGATTATACGGGCTCGAGAATCCATTAGAATTCGAATCAAAAAATGTGCAATCTGTGCCAAGGGACGAGCATCAACGATGAAGCAATTGATGGGATATTTACCAACTGCTCGTGTGAATCCATCTTGTCCATTCACTGGTGTTGATTACGCTGGACCATTAACCTTCAAAGCAATTCTACCAAGCAGCAAGTTCACCTATAAAACATGTTTTGCTTTATTCATCTGTTTTTCAACTCGAGCAATATACTTAGAAATTGTTTCAAGTCCTTTTCCTGAAGCATTTTTAGCAGCCTTTAACAGTTTCAAATCTCGTAGAGGACAACTTGCCGAAATGTTTAGTGACAATGGTACTAATTTTGTCGGTGCAGCATCTCAATTGAAAGAATTTGTGCAATTCACTAAATCGAGAAATCACAAACAACTCGTTGGTGATCATTTACCAAACAAAGAAATAAAATGCAACTTCAATCCACTATCAGCAATTTATTTTGGCGAACTTTGGAAAGCAGGAGTGAAGAGTATTAAGCATCACCTCCACCGAGTTGCAAGTCCAACCGAGTTAAGTTACGAAGAATTTTCAACAATCATTACCCAGATAAAAGACTGTCTCAATTCCAGATCATAGACTCCAATCTCAACAAACCCTGAAGACTTACAAGGTTAGTTCCATATGAACAATTTTGTAGGTTGGACTGACATGGTACATAACTAAAAATAAAACAACTTACCAATTAGTTAAACCATTATCTTCAAGAATATTTGATTTGTTTAAAAAAAATACTCATGAAGCTCAATAAACAATTTTCAAAAAGTACCTAATTGGTAAGTTAATTGAAAAAAAAATTTTTACCTATGATCAAATGGGGGGAGGGGGTGAGATTTTTTCAATAATATTTTGAATTCTTACCCTTTTGGTTTGCCAGCAAATCTCAAAGGTTACTAAAATAGTGCTGAAAACCTTGTTTCAGTGGGTTTAAGCTGAGCTAAAGGACACCATTGGTATTTGGCGGCAAAATATTTAAAATGAATTTATAAAATAAGTCAAAATTTAAGAAATATTATTTCGAACTGAAAAGTGCAAATAAGTAAGTGCCAACATAGACCTAAACTGTTTGCGTGCCAGGCTTAATAATGGACTTAATAAATAATCGAATCATGATTGTGATTCTATTTTTGTCAGATAATATATAATTAAATATTTAGGAAACAATTAATTAAATTATGGTTATTACTTATGCGTTAAGGTGATTACACACATGGAATAATTACCGCTTTGCTAATATCGTATTACCGGGAGCGGAATTAAAAACCTCCAGAATTTGATATTCTAATGATAAGAATTCATTTGTACGTAGAAAACATAAAGCATAACTATATTTATTTGAATTTATTACCGCTATGCCAATACCGAATTACTGGGAGCGTAATTCACAAACCTAAAGATTTGGTGTTTTCATGATATGAATACATTAGTACATAGCTGCCACGTACCATAAATATATTTCCCTGAGTTTTTACCGCTATGCAAATATCGAATTACCGAAAGCGGAATTACAAACCACAGAATTTTGGTACTCTAATGATATGAATGCATTGGCACATAGCGGAAAACTAGCATAAACATATTTTTTTGAATTTTTACCGCTATGCCAATATCAAATTACCGGGAGCAGAATTACAAACCTCAGCACTTTGGTACTTTAATGATATGAATGCATTGGTACATAGTTGCAAACAAACAAACACATTTCTTTGAATTTTTACCGCTTTTGCCATATCGAATTGCCGGGAGCAGAATTTTAAGCTTCAATAATTTGCTTTTCGGCTGATATGTATGCATTAGTACATAGCTGCCATCAAAATTCTACTGGTTTCTCATTCAAATTTTTAATGTAACGAGTATTTACTAATATTAATGATTTGATTGACTTCATTGATTATAACTTGAGTAAAAAAATTTGAAGGCCTGATGTAAATTTTACAAAGTACACGTAAGCGCTCCTCGTCAAAATTTTGAGATTTGAAACTCCGCTCCCGGTAATTCAATATTGGCATAGCGGTAATAATTTAAAGGAAACTTGTTTGATTGATGGTTGCTATATACCATTGCATTATATCATCACAATAGCATATTTTTGAGATTTGAAATTCTGCTCCCGGTAAATCGATATTGGCATAGCGGTAATAAATTGAAATAAATGTGGTTATGCCTGATGTCATTTATGTAACAATGCATTAATATCATTAGAATATCAAATGTTTGCGGTTCGTAATTCTGCTCCAAGTAAATCGATATTCGTGAAGCGATAATAATAATAAAAAAAAGTTGTTTGTTGGCAGGTATATACAAATGCATTCATAACATTAAACTAGAAAATTTTGAGGTTTATAATTTCGTTCCCGGTATTTCGATATTTGCATAACGGTAATAATTTTAAGGAAATATGTTAATACTTGATGGCAGCTATGTACCAATAAATTCATATCATTACAATACCAAATATTTAATGTTTGTAATTCCGCTCCCGGTAATTCGATATTTGTAAAGCGGTAATAATTTCAAAGAAATATATTTATGATGCTTGATGGATGTTATGTACCAATGCATTCATGTTATTAAAATAGCAAGTTTTGAAATCTTGCAATTCCACTTCCGGTAATTCAATATTCGTGTAGCGGTATTCATTTTTGTAATTACCATGTTGCTAAAGAAAATCATCTATTATTTAATTAATTACTACAAAGAAGTCAAGGTGATCAAATTACTCCAGATCTACAAAATCCTTGAGAGTCAGCCTATGCGAGTCAATCATGGGAGTCAGAGTCATGAAAGTCAAAGTCATGAGAGTCAGAGTCATGGAGCTAAAAGAACACTAGCTCAAAGTAAAGCGAAATTCCTTTTGCATTTTTCTACTTTATTCATTTCTAGTGAGTGAGGTACTTCCAGGGGTCTAGCCAGTTATCCGTAGCACTTACTAAGTGTGAATTGACATTTATTTACATTTTGAATTGTAGAGAAGAGTGGAGTAGTGGAGGGGTGGGATTCAACTTTTATACGGCATCTTTATAAATGAAATGAACATGCCCGAAACAGAAAAAAGGAAAAGTTCACAAAGAATTGCCAACAAGCATTAACTCCAGCTCATTTTCTCATCGGCGGATGTCTCCTATCAATCGAAGAACCAGACTACTCTGAAGCTGTAACAAATAGAATGGGATGATGGCAATGAACACATTCATACATACAAAATTAACTATGGACAGTAATTTATTATTGTAAAATTAAGTTACAGTATTTTGTATTGTCCACGGTACTTAATAAGGCGTTTAAAGCACATTCACATTGAAAACATTTACAATTTATTGGGTGTGGAAAAAAAAATTGATTTGGCGTTTAGAAAAATAATAAGTGGTTGGTGGTGAAGAAGTAAAATGAGATTTTCAAAAAAAACATGACGAAATTCCACATTGCGGGGTCCAACGCTTCATAATATTTTTGTTTAATTTCATTCATCTGTCTGGACTCTAGCATGTGGAGAAAACTTATAAAATGCTTGACTTCAGACATAGAACAAAAGATGCTTAGGAACGGAAGAGTGTCAGAATGACGGTTGTTGCCTATATAAGTAGTTTTTTGAAGTATTTTACCTTAAATTGAGAAATACTACTGCTGCGCATGGTTTAACTTGACCTAAAGTAACTTTATCCACTCGAGTATTGATGAAAGCATAAACTTGACATTTAGAATGGGAAATAAAATTTTTTATTAGTTTTCTAAACCAACCCCAGTCTTTTACTGCAAACTTGCACTAATTGATGCCGTTTAATAATAATCTTGCCTTTCTAAAATTTTGAATTGAGTAGAAGGTTCAGTTGTACTCATAGCTACCCGCTTACTAAATTCTAGAAAGTATACAACGTAAAAATTTAAATACAAGTTAATTATGTTTAGATCTACGACGATACAAGTGTTTTCCCTTGAGATATAACAACTTTTGTTACACTTTACACGTAAATTCTCAAATTGTTGTTTATTTGGCGATATTTTCTTCACATGACATTTACTATATACCGAACTCACGATGTTTACTCTGCAATATGTTCAACACTAGCGAAAAATTAATTAGACTTTCCTTTACCATGTAAAGTTTTAATTTTATGCAATTTCTTTTATTTGAGTAAGAATCAAGAAGTATTTTAACTCATAGTTTTTCAAGTCTGAAAAGTTTCTTCATGTCAAATTAAATTAACTTGTGTAAGTTTTTCTTTGGTGAACTTTTTCTCTTTCTTTTCGTAATTTTTTTGGATTCTTTTGCTCCATTTATTGGGCGGAGATATTTATGAGCCAATTCATCTTCCTTATTTCCCCAAATGGCTGATTAGGGAGCTCTAACGATTTTCACGATGCTTCCCTAAGCATTCTCAAAATCACAGACTTACAAAGAATTCAAACGCCATTTGTGAGTCAACAATTTTCAATTCTTGTCCAAATAGTGATGATTTGGCTTCCCTCCTCTTGCAACACTTTTTCAATAACGATAGGAGGTCTAAAGGCACTAAATTTCCATCTTGCAACTTAGAACATGTTGGATTTTTTTTACAGGCTTCTAATGGATCTGGTCAAAAAAAAATAAAAATGGAATAAAAATTTCCACTTGTATTTAAAAATGATCAAAAATCACGAAGTATACCGTTTTAGAAATGAGCCATATGTCATACATACAGGAAGGGATGAACAAAGATTTAATAGTTCAATGTTTCTTTGCAAATAATCCATACAACTTATGTTCCGTGAATCATAGTTTTACATAGATACCAATCTTACTCTTGCTTTCAGGTTACAAGATCTGTAGTGTAGTTTAACCGCATACCAGAAAGTTGAATGTTGTTTAGCTACATCATGCATAAATGAAATCGAAATTAATGATTTCCGAATTAGGAATAATAAGGTAAGTGAATTTTCAGCAAAGAAATATACACTGATCAAAAAATTTTTGACACAAGCTGGGGTATTTGTTTATATAAAATCTATTTTTTTGTTGTGTTGTGTTGTGTACTGTAAATAAGGGTTCTGTAAAACAGGAATGTATATGCTGTAAATAAGTATATTAAATTAAATAAATTAAATGTTGCTAAGTTATAATGAAACCTTCTAATGAGATTTCCCTATTATCCAAATTACAGTAAATATTGATAAGAAATTAGAGCAGATTTGATTATGTAATTTTCTACTAAAATGCCAGTTTTTAGTTACCCATTACTAATTTGTAATCTAAAATTAATCTTCCTGAGAATCTAAATAAGACAAGGCGGAAACATTCCTTTCTGCAGTTTAGCATCTAAGAAATACTAGACTTGCCAAAACTTGGGTGCGGAATTATTTGGAGTAAGAAGTTTAACCAAACTTTTGTATCAATTGTATCAAAAATTTGTTGACAGCCAACCGTAGCGAAGATTATGGCAGAAACGTTTAGCACACTTAATAAGAATGTTAGAATAACTTTCTACTGTATCATGTTTGTTTTGAATTAGAATCATTTCAAAATTATGCATTAAATGGTCGATATTCAAATTATTACTATGGAGTTGACTTTAGGTTGCGAAATACGAAATTTCATTTGATGGCTCAAATTTTGGGAAAGGTAATTTGTGTGATATTTTTAATTTCGTATTTGGTTTAAAGCAAACCCTTTCATTTAATGTAAATTAATTGAGTTAAAATTGATTTCAATGTCTTTTAATCTAGCAAATGGCTCCTAAAACCGAATGTTGTATAGTGTCTGTGCCGGCTGTACATAGCTCTAGTTACACCCTATCTTATATCTCCACGCAATTATCCTTTTTTTAAATTATTATCTTCTAATCCTGTTTATCACTTGACTCTATATGCTTATTACTACATTCATCAATTTAACTATCCACTCAATTCTAAAGCTAAGATGTTTAAGCTGGTCCCGTGACATTGTTTCTCATTCTACACAGATTTTGTGCCGAACTTTTCGTACTGATCTAACGGGCAAAGTAACAGCATCAGATGCATTAGTGAACTTAATTTAATTATTTTCACTTTAGAATTTAACCCGAGTCCAATAGCTTTTTACACGATGATGTAACTATGCTCCAGACGTACACAGTTTAAGGTTTGGTAAAAATAAATAGATTAAATTTTTAGTGAAGTTGATTGTAATCATAAACTTTAGTCATATCTGCCTAGACCATAATTTCGCATTAGAGATTGGTAACGTATCATAATTATTATAAGCAAATGAAATAATAATCAATAAACCGTTGCAAACGGGCATAATCATGTGTTGCAATGCATAAAACCTAGGTAGGAAGGTGAACGGCAGGTCGATAAGGAGGACGGTTGGGGGTAGCGAGGGAGGTAGGGGTAATGACTGGCGTAGATTAACATCGGGGGCAGATTATGCCTGGGGTCGAGTAATGCCTAGCATATTGTAAGTTCGGCGTCGGATAATGCCAGAGGTTGGGTAACGTCTGTGTTCGGGCAATGTCTATGGTAGCGTAATGTAGGGAGTCGAGTTATGCCCGGGCTAGGATTATGGTCGGTTAATGCCCGTGGTCCGATAAAGCTCGTAGTCGGGTAATCTCGGAGTCGGTGAATGTTTAGGGTTACGCCATTGCGGGTTCGGGTAATGCCTGGGATTGGGCAATGTCGGGTAATGTCAGAGTTGTGTCGTTCCAAAGGTCGGGGATTGTCTAGGGCTCCGTAATGTCAGGGTCGGGTAATGTCTGGTGTAGGGTAATGTCCCGGCTCGGGTAATGCCTGACATATTGTAATGTCCGGGTCGGGTAATGCCTGACCCCGAGTGGTATTAACTGTATCGCTACTTGTAGTGGTATTAAGCTTTTTAGTGGTATTAACTGTTTTGCTACTTTTAGTGGTATTAAGCTTTTCAGTGGTATTAACTGTATTGCTACTTTTACGTTTACTAAAATATACAATATTTTCCATTGGTATAAAACATGTAATAGACCCATTAAGTATTCTTATTCTCTGCTCTTACCACAATTTTTGACTTTGAACTAAAATTTGGTTTTGCTCTGCTTCTTTTTGTACTCGTAAGCATGTCACTACAACGATTTAATATAAATCTTGAAGAAGAAGTTTGACGGAACTGGGTGACATTAAAGCTACTTACAACAGGGTTTCATTTTTTCTTATTTACGCAGTAAAACAGAGAAGTGAAAGTGTTTTTATTTAAAATATTATGGATAATTGTTCTCTTAGAGATTTTAATCCGTTGTAGATTATTTTAAACTTTTAGACTTTATTATAATTATATTCCATACACTCCATTCCACACAAGTGAATGGAATTTCAGTTATTCTTTAATGCTTAAATCATCAAAAATTTATGAACGCTGCTTCCAGAAAAGCAAAATTCATTCCTAGTAGCTTGAAGTCTCAATTTATTGGATGAGCAAATGTCATTTCCATCCAACTTAAAATTGTATGTGATAGTGCTCCAAAAACAAACCATGAGATAATATAATTAAAATTTTGATGAAGTGCGAAGACTTCATGATAATCGAAGAGATGCTTGTCATAATCGAGAGATGCTTGTCCTCCTCTCCAAGTCAGTTACAGAAATATCTCGTGGAAAGGAACTTATTTCTCTCTCACTTCTGTTAATTTGATGTATAACGCCGTAAGTCAACTTGTTCTTGCACAAAGCAATGAAAACATAATACGAAACCTTGATGATGATGAATTAAGATCCTGACTAAGCAATTTCACCATCACTGGGGTTTTTTTTTCCAAAATCGTCCAAGTAATGGCGCAAGCAAAAATCACGCCTCACAAATAAACCAAAATCCCCATTGACATCTATTTTCGAGAAAATTTTTGGCTATATTAAAAAAAATTTTTTTATACATTGACTTACCAAAAGTTGCAACTGAAAATTTCAGAGTTTTCCAATTTCGAACTGGCGTCCGTCGGTGAATTGGATGGAGATAGGTTGTGAAACACACATGTTTAATTCTACAATCTCAACCACGTTGTCTACTCACAAGCACGATCCTAAACCTAAACTCCACAACTATTATGGGTTTTTAGTCAAATGTTTCTTTCTAAAACACAACATTTTTCCTTACAGGATGTTCTTTTAACAAGTACGTAACAATTTGTTTACTACCTTAATCGATCGCGATTAATATTGCCCCGGCACATAATTTCTTGAAATTTTCAACAATCTTTTTAAAGTACAACACCATATGTAATTCCAAACCTGCGTAAGTAGATGTGTTTCCAGGGAAATATTAAAGTCGCGGATTAAATGGCTCCAAATTTTTTTTTTTTGAAAATTACACAAATTTTTTTTTAAATATCCTCATATCAATTATACAAAGACAGATTTGATTCCAGGAAAATACTAAAATTAGTCACGGATTAATTTAGCCGCGTGATTTATTTTTTCGAAAATCTCAAATAAAATTGCATAAATATACATGTCACTTACACAATGTCTAAATACAAATACGTTTCCAGGAAAATACAAATTTTAGTCGCGGATTGATTTGGCCCCGGCAATTATATTTTTCAAAATGAATTTATATCAATTGTTTAGTGTAAAACACTAATGTGATTCCAAGACAATACTAAATTTGGTCGCGGATTAAATTGACCCCAATAATTTGTCTTCTCAAAACTCACAAGAGTCTATCAAGATAGACATAAATAACTTATTCACTGTCCAAATGCATATGTTTAAACATATTCGCGATGCCAGGAAAATACCGAATTTAGTCACGTATTAATTTTACCCAGAAAAAATTATTTTTGAGTACCTACTATTGTGCAATGTTTTATTGCCGAATTATTTCCTAAAATTCAGGCTCAGAACTCGGTAGTTTTATGTTGACAGTATAGCTATAATAGCTAGTTTTAATGATTCTAGTGAGTCATTTATCACGTACTGTCTCCTCCAATAATTCTTCAGCTCAAACCGAGTCGATAAACGAACTAGTTGTTTACATGTTTTAATCGATTTCTCTATAGAAACGGGAATTCGACTTTTTGGCAAGGAGTGATAATTTGCAACATAATTTCTGTCTGGTAAAAATCTGTAATCGGTCTATTTAGACCGAATAAATTACTCCCAAGGAGCAATATTAAAAACCCTGACTATTATTTTAGCAAAAATATTTATTTTCGTTTAATGGCGCATTGCCCTTCTTTGTATATATATGAACATATTTATTGAAATGCTTCGTAACCAATCATGATAATATACTCGATTTTACGTGTTACATCCGCTCCACATTTTGCTATCTCCGTCCGTTGGTATTATTGAATTTCCCAACGATTTCAACAATGTTATGAGATATAAGACATTTAAAAATAAAATTCAAGAATAGTATTTTATTCTCTCGAAACAACGGATGGAGAAAGCAAAGTATAAAATTAAAGAAGAAACCGCGGGAGTGCTTCAAAATGTAAATGATAAGAAAATTGTTATTGATTTTGCTTTTTGTTATTATGTATTATGGGTATTATGGGTGAGTATATAACTAAAAATAAGTTAAAAATGAAGATTCTCAAATTCTGTTGAATACTAGTATCATTTATAGCTATACATACAACTATTTGGTAGTGGTGTGGGATATTTATAACCCATGTATTACTACTTATGTTACTTCTTAATATTTTCAGTTGTAACTGAATTAGTGGTTTGGAAAGTATGTAGATGGAAGAAGGGAAGAAGAGCTCAGCAAGGTATGATGAAAGAAGGAGAATGAATTCCATTGTTTTACCGTCGAGTTACTACTAATTAGTATAAATTAGTTAGTCGTGTTCGGGGCGCGGTTTTTTTTACTGTTTTGTACTAAAAGTCGTGTTACTATAGGGAAATCGATTAAAAACATGTAAACAACCAGTTCGTCAATCGACTTGATATAGGCTGACGAATTATTGGAAGGAACAGTATACTAAATTTGTTAGTTAAAATGTTAATAAATGATAACGACAACCAGTTCGCATTATAACTATTTAAACATTCATAAAGGTTTAAATTGTACAAGTAAATTGTGTTGTATATGAGTATTTACTAAATATATCGTTGTAAACGGAGTAATCATGTGTTGCAGTGTTAAAACGTAGGCAGGAATGTGAACGGTAGATCGATATGCGGGGCTGTTGGGTGGCAGCGAGTGAAATTTTGCGGTAGAGATGGGTTAATACCGGGAGTAGGGAAATACCCGGGGTACAAGTGCTAATATGAACATATGTCAATTGTTGCATNACATTCATAAAGGTTTAAATTGTACAAGTAAATTGTGTTGTATATGAGTATTTACTAAATATATCGTTGTAAACGGAGTAATCATGTGTTGCAGTGTTAAAACGTAGGCAGGAATGTGAACGGTAGATCGATATGCGGGGCTGTTGGGTGGCAGCGAGTGAAATATTGCGGTAGAGATGGGTTAATACCGGGAGTAGGGAAATACCCGGGGTACAAGTGCTAATATGAACATATGTCAATTGTTGCATCAGCAAAAAATTTTTCTTGGCAGTTTTTTAAACAGATCAATGTTATGCTAACTTGGATCCATATTGAATCTAGTTGAAAATTTTGTTAAGCGAAAATGCCTTGTCTACTATATTAAGGTCGGAAAAAATGTTTTTACTTGAAATGAATCAATCAAAATATATTTGGCGTCTGGTGCCACAGATATTGCATAATAAACTCGTGTTGTCAACATGGAACGGCGCAAATTTATGTAACTTTCCAGCTAGAATTCACTGTTGTTCGGTTTCGATACAAATTCCAATCGAAAATGAAAATCGGATCTATTTTTTATTAATTGTGTAAGTAAAATTTGTTCATAACGTGAATTTTAGAATTTTAAAAGGAATTTTTGTGAAAAAATTTCTTGAACTTAAAAATAAAGTATCCTGTAGACTTTATTTGTTCAAATTGGCTGCCAACAAGACAATCAGTTGGCAAATCAAAACCTTCTTTCATACAAACGTCTGAATCAGCGGTTACAGTTTCATAGGATAAAATTTTGCACACATTAAAAAAAGTAAATTGTTGTACAACCAAATCAAATAAACAAAATATATAAAAGACTTATTAAGTAGTAATAAGCTATTTCCATAAATTTGTAAAAATCTTTAGTAATCTGATTGGTGGTTAATCAATTCATGTTTTACTTTGAAAACAATCAAGTTCTTTCCGTGCGTCAATGGAAAATTACGACCACCCGTCTCACAAGTTCCCACCATAGGAATATAGTTTTTTTGTCTCAAAAAGAAGCTAAGAATTTATTTCATTCCGTTTAATTTGAGCGCAAAGACATGTCCAGTTATCTTTTTTCTGGAAAGTATAGTAAAATGTGGGAACAGCATAGGTTGACAGGTTATGAGCCCAGTTTTGCAGTTTGAAAATACTAAGTTCCGTTACAAGCTGAAAGTAGAGTTGTAAATGCTGAAAAACATTTGTAGAAATACTGTTTAGTTTGGAAGCTGATTTTCAATTTCTGCGACTAATTAATTGATATATATAGTGGATACTTGCACCGAAATGGCCAAAGCCAAAAAACAAAAATGTGTACTTGTAACAGCTGACCCATGCAGTTTACTAACGCAAACATGAATGTATTAAATTTTTGTTCTTTCTGGCCATATCAGTATGTATACAATGTCAAGTGGGCTAGAGTGGATGAGTAGATGGGAAATAGACAAAAATCCATATTATTTTTTCACACTCGATTTACTACATTTCCTGCAAAAAATCTTAAGAGGGAAAGCTTTTTTTTACTCTTGAAAAAGTGACAAAAAAAAGTTTTCAACAAAGAAACGCATGTATTACCTATACCAGTGATTCTTCATGTTTCACTTTCATCGACTTTGGCGTAGTTCTTCCCTATCTCCAACTTTTCCGACTCTAAAATGAAGGTTTTTTTTCTGTAATATTTACAAATTATGACTGAACTTTAAAAGAACTACGCAAAAGTAACATTTGCCAGCAGGTATCTGCAAAACTATTCTAGAAGTTTTCAATAAGTGCATCGTGACATGATCAGCAGAAATTTGTAGCTCCAAGCACAAAAAGTAAATCATTGAAACTAAACACAAGCAATAATCTATTATTTGTAAGTTTTCAGTTAGTTGATGATTATTGAAACTTAATACTGAAAGTTTTTAATCTATAACTTCCTGTGACTGTTAAGCTGTAGAATCCAATGACGTCTAAATTTGTTTAATCTGTAAGCAAGATTTTCTGCAAATCACGAAAAAAAGCAAAATAGTAGAATGATAAACTTCACACAATTCGGTTCAGGGAAGTTATACAAGGTGTTCNGTCACGAAAAAAAGCAAAATAGTAGAATGATAAACTTCACACAATTCGGTTCAGGGAAGTTATACAAGGTGTTCAAATAAGAAAGCGAAAATCCGGGACTAAAGTTTTGAAAACTTTCTCAAATTAGGCGCTGTGAACACTTTTGGACCTAAGAAAATTTAACTTTCGTAGTAACGGTTTTCGGTAACTTGAGCTGGTCATAATGTGTGAAAAAGTTTGACATAAAATCAATTTTTTATTTTCAGCAAAATCATTTCTCAAAACCTTCACCTTCTTATTTGAAAACACTGTAAAATGTCCGATTTCACAAATAGTTTAGAAAACCAAATTTTGTAAGATCGAGTTAAATCAAAAATAATTTTTTTTAAATTATTAGTTTTTCCAACATTAAATCATTGAGTATATTTTTCTTGTTATTTTTTGATTTACTAATGAACATGAATAATACGAATAGATAATGATAGATACTAATGAATAATACGAATGACAAATTTACTAATGATAATGAACATGAATAGTCAAAAATATGAAAATCTGTCTTAACACTTAAATGGTTGTATGTAACTGAATCCCTAGTTTGACTAATCCAATCCATTTCCGGATACTTATGTTATTTCATACGTATATAAATATTTAATTACACACCGAATACATTAACTTTCAACTACAACAATATGTATGATTATCTATTCTTCTAGAAAAAAATTATAACCCTATAGTTTGACAACACGCGAAGCAGAGTACTCTAAACTTGTATTCTTCTCTGCTTTAAGATTTTATGAGGGCAATCATAATATAACGTAATTCCATTAAACGTATTCTCCAAAGTTTGCATGCATATAATTTATATTTTAGCTCCTAGATATAAACTTTCCCAGACACGAGCTTGTGTATAAGCATATCTTGAAAGTTAAAGTGGGTTTCCTACTCTCAAACCTACATAATCCTCTTTGAAGTCTCTAAAGTGAATGAACTGAGGAGTAGAATTAGATCCAAATCCTCTTTCTCCACGTAAGAGTCCTTAGCTATCAAAAAAGGGAACGAGGTAGTTGGAGTGGTTCATAACATTCATGCGTCCGTCTGAAAATCTACCCTTTTGAATTATTTCCCATAAACTGCTGTCGACACTCAAATTTGTAACAATTATATTTTAGTGATTTCATAAACAGAATATGCAATAGATACGGAATACGAATCCTATTTTTGAATATTTATCCAAGACAACTTCCATGATGACACTGCTTTCTGCCTATCATATTTGTTTGTTTGATTTATTTTCGTGTCAAGGTCATCATTTTACAATGTTATTTGATCAGACACGCCTGCAACAGGCCTACCTAATTAAATTTAGAATTAAAATTAAAATTAAAGTGTTTTAATGTGGCACTCATCACAATTTTCGACATTGAGCTCACTTAAGATTATCATAACTCAATAGTGTTTTTGTTGTTATTGCATAATAGGTCTAGATTTAGGCATAAATATCAGTCCTAGATTCTTTAACCCATACTTTAACCTTTTCTTTAAACGTACTAAAAGATTGTTGCTCTTTACGATTGTTTACTTGTACAAATTTATTCCATAGTGATATAGCCCGTACATAGAACGCTTTCGATGAAAATTTCGTTCTTAATGTAGGAACTACAAGCATCTTCTCGAATTTTGAGTCTCTAGAGAATTTTCTATTTTCAAAGTATTCATTTAGATCCTTAATATCTGAATAATTAATTATTTTAAATGTTTCAATTAATGTGGTATAATTAAGTCTTTCAGTCAAACTTAGCAAGTTAAAGTCGTCATAAAGTGTAAAATAATCCGAATTAGTCATATTGTAATACCTTGAGTTTATGTACTGTTTCTTATTAAAATTCTTCTTAGTCATAACCGGGTAACTAAATTGGGCTAGACTTTTATTAATCTTTCTTTGTGTACCTAGCATTTTGCTATTTGAGTCCGCCCAAATGCTAAAACAGAAATTCACCTGTGATAAAACAAATGCATTAAAGATTATTTTATAAATGTGTTTTGTGAAAGATCTTTTCAGATGCATGATACGACCACAGGCAATTGCTACTTTTGTTTCAACCAATTGTGCATGTCTATCAAAATTTAAAGTTTCTTCTAAGATGACTCCTAAATATCTAAAGGTTTTCACTTTTTTGATTTCCTGATTGTGAAAAATTATTGATTGTGGGATGTCATTATCTTGACAATTTCCTTTCCTAAAAACCATGAATTCTGTCTTGTCTATATTGTCTATATGCTTCACAAGCAACGAAAATTATGTACTCTGGTATGCATATATAGGATCAATTTAAAAAATCTGCTCTGCCCTTACTTGTTTATCTATATTCGTACATATCGCGCGGTTTACATATCTACACAGCATTGTATTTTACATCCTAATCCAACTTTTTTACTTTTGATTCTTTGCTGATACTTAAAACGACTCTCCATTATATAACATTAAGGTATAGCGGTCCTATCGTCCTTGTACAGTGTACATACACTTCCATTTATTGTCCTTTATCCTACCTATGAAGGACTTTTCTACCTAACTTATAGATATTTGTCCATATTTCCAACTTTTCATCGATACTAGGTTATTTCTAGCTTTCTTTCATAATTCCCTATATTTTTAACCTTGCAAGATTTTCGCTTACCTTTTTGTCAAAAATGTTTTTGATTAAAATCCGTTGCCGTCGAGATCAAAGAGTAGTTCTTGACTTTGGTCCCTTCATAAACTACTGGATGTAGCAAAAAAATTTTATGTCAATTGTAAAAGCTATTTTTGTTCTTCTATTTTAGGGACATCGAACTGCAATAATTACTGAAACTGCAATCCTTTTTTCAATCTTTTATTTTGTATATTTTTGTTCTCGAAATCCAGTCGACTTGCCTAATTTCTTAGCCTCATTTTTATTGCGTTGCTCGTGATTTACACCATTCAATGTAAACCTTCTTTCTCTTCGCGGTTGCGACATATTGCTGGATACCTTTATAACCCATGATGAACCAGAGAAAGATTCTGTTTTCAGGAAATAATGGTAATTTGAGCTTCCACAGAAGCGTGAGAAGAAAACTACAGATCGTGAATTGTGGAGACAAAATAGATGTACGAGGGAGTTGTACCGACATTTTTAAAATGTTGAATAGAAAACAGAATGAGAAAAAAGTTTTTTCGTACTTACAACCAACTTTGAGATTTTTTTACCNTAAAATGTTGAATAGAAAACAGAATGAGAAAAAAGTTTTTTCGTACTTACAACCAACTTTGAGATTTTTTTACCGTACGTTGCTACTAAAAATTCTGTTTTGTGGACTAGAGCTGCTGAAAATTTTTTTAGTTTTACAAAATCTGCATAGAATTCTGAAGGAAATAGACATTTTAAAAGTTCACATCGAAAGGAACAAAAGTACTGGTTTTGTAGTTTTGGTATGAAAATAGGACAAAAATATCAAAAAGATCAGTCCAGTTTTCAGGGTATCCTTGGTATAAATCAGGTTGGTTTAAACCATGGTTTAAATCAAGAAAAAATTAAAGAAAAAGAGCAAGCCTGTTTAAGAAATAGAAAATGAGTGTTTTTTGAATGTAAAAATGCGATGGCAGTAAGTGATGTTATGAATGAATGTAAGGAATGTTTAACCGTTTTACCTGATTTGTTCCTTGTCATACTTATTTACGTTAATAAATTATACAACCGTAATCCAATTTAATGAAATATTTTACATTTAATAAATTTTAAAATTTATATCATCAAAATCACCCTAGATTTTCGCGATTGATTTGGTTTTCATTATGATTTCTGAGAAGCTTGGTTTAAACCAAATAAACCAAGAAAACCTGGTTTAAACCAAATAAACCGGTTTTTTGGTTTTTATTTAAAAAAAAACCCGATACCCTGATTTTGGCAATTATGGCGAAACTGTTTTATGTTCATTCGTTGTTTCATTTAGAACTGAATCTATATTCAATTTACTTAACCCAACCCAAAGCTTTGTCTGGCATATGACATATGACCTAACAACCTAACAACAATCGACAATATACAAAACTTTGAATCAATGTATTTTGATCAAAGTATTCCAAGATACAATTTTTTCTGATTTCCCAGGTGCCATAGTTCTACTAGATCATATTAAATAGGAAATTAGCAAACCAAATTATTCAATATACTTATTCATTATTATGTTGCAAGCACATTTCGGGAGCGCTTTGTCTGTCCATGAGATAGTACGATCCATAACCTTTGAACCGCTCCTTTTCTTCAGAATTGGATAATTCGCTTTGCGAGTTTACATAATAAGTTATAGTTGGATTAATTGATTCCACGCACATTGTGTCCTAATTGTAACTCTTTGACCACTACCTGCAGATAGAATTATAGCAATTGTTTGTAATAAGTACTTGTAAAACTAATTTCAGACTGCTGCAGAGTGATAGGAAAGCATGAAAAGGTTGGGCATAAGTCGACTTTTTTTCTTAATCTGTTTTAAAATACTTACAATCATTCGATTTTATGACTAATTAGTTATCTCCTTTCCAATTTCCAAACATCTTTGCTAAAAATTTTAAGAGTAGAGGAGGTTCAAATTTTAAAATTTGCACTACCCCTTATGGAAAAACTTTGAATGAATAAATCTCAAAACATCCCTGGAATTAAATTACGATAAACATGTATAAATAATCTGCATTATATCACCATTCATTCCTGCTGCGCACAGCTGCGCATCCCAAGTGGTTGAGTTTATACACCTTTCCAAAGTCGACCTTTTTAAAAATAGGCATTCTTGGGAATACTCAATAATTGTGGTTAAAAAGTCAAAAAATTAGAAAGATATGCAAGTTGAAACCATGTTCAGGGTATTGCACTTTCTATTTCTTTGTTATTGAGTTAATTGTAATCAATTTATGTAAAATTTCTGAGATTTTTCTTCATATTTTTTTTCTACATGAAAAATATTTTTATATCGTCATGATATGACAAATTTATATGCAGGGGTCAGCAGAAATAAGTACACATCGAGGAAGTGAGTTATACAGTGTGTTCAAATAAGAAGGCGAAATTTTGGCTCCAGAGTTTTAAAAGCATTCAAAAATTAGACATGTGCTACTACTTTTGATCTAAGAAAAATTAACTAAATTTTTCTAGCAATAACTGTCAGTAACTTCAGCTGTTCAAAATGTGTGAAATTGTTTGACATACAATCAATTTTTGATTTTCCGCAAAACAATTTCTTTGAAATTTTGCCTTCTTATTCGAACGCACTGTATGTGAGTTAGCATGGAGTGAGNTACAGGGGTCAGCAGAAATAAGTACACATCGAGGAAGTGAGTTATACAGTGTGTTCAAATAAGAAGGCGAAATTTTGGCTCCAGAGTTTTAAAAACATTCAAAAATTAGACACGTGCTACTATTTTTGATCTAAGAAAAATTAACTAAATTTTTCTAGCAAAAACTGTCAGTAACTTCAGCTGTTCAAAATGTGTGAAATTGTTTGACATACAATCAATTTTTGATTTTCCGCAAAACAATTTCTTTAAAATTTTGCCTTCTTATNAAACAATTTCTTTGAAATTTTGCCTTCTTATTCGAACGCACTGTATGTGAGTTAGCATGGAGTGAGATCGGGGGTTTTAACCCCTTAATTTTTTATACATGCCTTTTGCAGTTAACACTTTCTCCATGTGTACTTATTTATGTGGACCCTTATAGTATCTAGTGTTAAGTTGTTAAATAAGTGAATTTTAAGTGATTTATTAGTGATTGATACTTTTGGCCAGCTTTCGGTTCCCTTCCTCCCACAGTGTGCTGTGTAGAATGAAAAATGGACAAGATCTTGACAACCTAATACCGAATTTAGTTATGATTTGCGGCAAGTGATATTTCAGTTTTCTCAGTAGGATACCATTGAAGTTTACCCCGGCATAGGCAAAAATATACATGATAACAAAGAATCCATTTCAGGCTTGATTTTTTTTTAAATACTTGTTCAAAGACAATTTCGTTTCCGATTTGATGCCAAAACACACTCGAACGGTAAATTTATCAATATAACTTATACTAGGATTAGAAATACTAGAACTACGTCATGTAAAATTTTATTGCATAGCGATCCATACCCATGAATTCATATTAACTTTTGAATACAAGAATTATTGGCATTAGTGCCAAAAGGCCCATTTGCGACTGAAGTTATATAAGAATTTTTATGGTAAAATAGAGAGCAATCCCTTACGCACTTATCTTTTTTCTCTTCTTATTACTTATTTTATGGATAAAAATCTAAGATATGGAAAAGTGGTAAATCATTATGCCAAAGTGTATCAATTACTTTTGCAGAGAATAACTGCAACTATGGGAATGAACGAATATACAAAGTGAGAAAGAAAGTTATAAGCAATACGCAGTGCACGAAAATTACAGCTAGTAATTTTTAAAGCAATAGAAAAAATATTTTTTCTTCGGTCCATGTAAATATCTTTGGAATATAATTCCATATCTAACCTCAGAATAAATATAATTAATTCATGTCGATTACTAAATCCTGAAAAAAATTTCCAGTTTAATTTCCATCACTTTTCCTTGTATTATTAATCAAAATTGATGTATCTATTATTCTGTTTCCATTACTAGTTGAATCTCAAAGAACATTCCAAACTACGTAGATATTTTTGATGTAAAAAGCGCGATATATGCCCTAGAGACAGCACCAGGAATACCGGTCATAAAATGCGACTTAGATGTGAGCTATCTGTCTATACAATGAACTTGAAAATTATCATTTATAAATTTGTCTAAAATTCAATTCATCAAACGTTAGTTTCAAAATTTTAAAAGAAGGTATATAGGTACTGAATGAGAGAATGATAAAAGTTAGGTTGGAAGAAGAATTCCCAGAACACACAGAAAGCCTATTCTTAAGTGTGGTTTTGAGGAAAAAAAAACAAAAAAAATAATAGTACGCTGTAGACTGAGAGGAAAGTCATACGATTTGCAGGCATAAGCTGGGGGAAACAACTTAGGATCATACGATGCAGAAACCACTTTTATGGAACTTTCTTACTCACTCCAGTTACAAGGATTATTAAACACTCGTTAGAATATGATTTAGAAAATAAAAATATAAATTTTGACTATATTGCGACGAAATTCTGACGTATTTAATTTTTTTTATTTATTATAAAAGAAGAAGATGATGATCTGAAATTTGGGCGCCAGAAAGTTGATTCTTGGAGGTTATTATTGTTTTGATGGAAGATTATGACCATTTGTACAATGTTTAAATGTAGCTCTTGAGTTGTTTAGTATAACGAAACAAAAAATATTTTCACTCTGGGTTAGGAAACAAGATATATTGTCGAACCATTTGGGGGAGAGCCTTGACCAGGCTTTGAAATTCGAAAATTAGTCTAATTTTCTAAAAAATTAGACTTGTGCACACCGTATTGCACAATAATTTAATTCCCATGTAACTAGTTCGATATCGAAGTATAATTTTATAGATTAAATATTATACGTCAGAATCTAATTCTTGTAAATTATCAAAATTTTCTGATGACTCGTCGCTACTACTACTAATAAACTCACCTAATCGAATAACTTGGTTAGGATTTGATGGAAAAACATTCATATTTCTCTCAATTAGTCTGTCATGTATCCAAAACTGTTCGTCATATTTTATGGCCGCACTAACACATTTCTTCCATAAAATAAGAGTGACGAGTGCAAATACCCCTTGGTAAGTTTAAGTACATTTTGTGTCCCGCCATGCTCAAATTAACTCTATGGGATTAAGCTCACAATGTGCAATGGGTAAAAAAATTAGTTTGACATTCTTTCCGGATTCCATAATTAAGGTTTGAATTTATAATTGCACCTCTACTGTATATTTTTTGCTTAGTACAATTAATGAAGCTTTCATTAGTTCAAAAAACTATCCACATGCGCAGGTAGCGGTACATGGTTAGAAATAAACCATGCTACAATTTTTGCTTTAGACCAAGACATCTTTGGCATCAGTGATTCAGGTTCCCTCTTCTTGTGATAAGAAGCTTGGTCCAAAACAACTATAGACTTTTCTGGTATCAGCACTATCATATTCTTCATCTAATGGTAATAGTGCTCTAAATTCATTGAAGAATGGTAGTTTACAATCTAGAACAAAGTTCAATTCTGGTCTTAAGAAGGGTTCGTGATTTTTTTTCTTTTTCAAAATAAATCAATAGCGTCGGTTTTTTTGATAATCCAATTTTTTATAATTATCAAAAAAAAATACATTTTCTTATTTTCAACTAAATGTACAAACCTTTTTTACAATTGAAAATGTCCTCCGCACCTTCGAAGAATTCCTCCTCACTGCCGATATGGTTAATGATTATGCGACCTTGCCCTCATTTCACCATGATCCATTCAGTCCATCCGTTGAAATCTTGCCTTACCCTTCTTTTCCTTCGTTTTTTGAAATCTGAAATAGAGCTTGAATAAGCAAAAATATTACATTAAATTTCTAATGTTTATTAATAGTCACCCTGTATTCGGAACTATTCAAAAAAAATTTTCCAGTTGTTCCGACATTGGTTTGGGGGAGTCCAAGTCTCATCGCAATAAAATATTTTGTATCCGGTGTTCCGATAGTAACGGATACTCCTCAAATAACTTTCTATCTGAGTGGAGATGTCACTGCTCTCTAGAAAAACTGTTTTACCGAATAATTTTCTGTACTTAAATTGAATATTGCTTTACCAATTCGGGGGAAATGTTCATTTTCTAAACACTTCTTCCAAAGTTTTGAGACAAAAGGGTATTCCTTGTCTGCGGAGAATTAGTGACATACTAGACGAATGACTGACTATTGTGAATGAATTACAATGAATTGGCTCCTTCCCATGTTTAATTGCACAGCTTTCATGATGATTAAGAGTGTTGGAATACCGCTTCAGTGGAAGCATTAATTCTGCAGGTTTTTGCGGTGGCCAAAGTTAGGTTGTCGAGCCCTATTTCCATAATTAAATCTGCATTTGCAGGAGTAACGCCGCATGATGGAGTATCTTGTCATTCAAAGAAACCAAATGCTTTTTGACGTTCAAAACTATGTTTCTTAATAAATGAGGTGACATTGTAACTAACTAATTGATAATGATTAATAAATAACAACTGTAATATTTTCCCCGTTGCAAAATTATAAACCTGGGGAGCGAAGTGCATTTGTCTAGTCACCTGGTGTTGAAATCTCGCAGCGGACCCGCGTGCGCCCCATGCCTATTTGGTTCGACAATATCACTTTCGTGTAAGGTAACAAAATTTTTCAACTGCGATCAATGAAACAAATGTTTAGTATTACACTATAAATGCGAAACAGCGCATGGATTGTGTCATTTTATAACTATTTTATTATCATGTATTTGTTATTAACTGCGAAAAGCGAACCTGGAGGGCTTTATGACATCAATGTGTCAGTCAATCTGTAAGAACCGCTACCCGAACCCAATGTCTAAGATTAGCTGTATCGGTGCTAGTTACATAGTTTGGAATATCACATCTAATTAACACGGCGGTCAACCGAACGGTTGGTCAAACATGACTCTCATGTTTAAGCAAGAGAGACACAAGCCTAGAAATAGCAACACCCGGCAAAGTTAGGGTTAAAATTAATTTATTTTGAGAACTACTCATTTTAATCTTATTCTCTGACACTTGCAGAGCATTGTACAAATTTCAGCACCTGTTTTTTTTAGAAATTTGTTTAGAAACGCTTGTCGCTCTCTATTGCAAATATCAACATATATTTTAAGGACCTAACTTGAGACAAGAGAAAGAAGGTCGAGTAAAACCAACCCTGTACGGGAGCCTGAAAATATTCGCTTTGCAGCATACCTTTTTTCAACTTCAAATGAATTCAGGATATCTCCAGAAATTTATTTTTCTTTTCAAAAATCACAAAATATTTTGGTATACATCCAACTTCACAATGCATCTTTGGTGATTTTGGAACCATCAAATACTTTGTAGAAACTCCGAACTGTTACAACAAGTTTTAATTTAATTATAATGAACTTCAATTTATTTCATACTTAAGAAGCACGATACAACGAGATGTATTAAAATTTGAAGCAAACGTATATAAATCTTAAGAATCATTGAACATGACGTCGTTGAAGCGATACAGGATAAAATTTGTCGTTTCTGCTTATGTTCTGATATATCACAGAAGATGTAGGTTGCTGAAAATCCGAATGAGCCATAAATTGAATTTGAGCGAAAGGTGAGACGAAAAAACTTTCCATCGGACTGAATACGAAATGGGTCCAAATTACCACAAATTAGTTCAAAGGAATCATCAACATGCATGAAGTTGGAGAATTCCACATAGTCGGATTTTGTACTTTCATCACAACTACAAAAAAAAAGGAATCGATCAATTTTTTTAGTTAATATGTACTATCACATTTCGGTAGGTATTGCAAGTTTACAAAATTTGGCATGATTATAAAACTGTCAGTAGAAAAATATAAATTATAAACCCACAATTCGAATGTCATTAAGTAGTCGATTTTAAGTAACTTAGAAATTGCTTAGAATTAGACAAAAAATTGTTCAAAATGTACCAAACGTATTATGAAAGTAAATATAATCTATGAAATATTAAAGGAGTATGTACATATGATACGGTCAACTTAACTTGGTTGAGCTTTCATGGATTCTAACAAACTAGTATACAATCTGCTGCCTACTTTTCCTAAAGGGGACAAAAAATTTTTCAAACTCGNGCTTTCATGGATTCTAACAAACTAGTATACAATCTGCTGCCTACTTTTCCTAAAGGGGACAAAAAATTTTTCAAACTCGTTTGCTGGTCATCAAGTGTAACATGTTCATTTACAGATGTTTACATTCGATTAACTTGAAACNTATGAAAGTAAATATAATCTATGAAATATTAAAGGAGTATGTACATATGATACGGTCAACTTAACTTGGTTGAGGTTTCATGGATTCTGACAAACTAGTATACAATCTGCTGCCTACTTTTCCTAAAGGGCACAAAAAATCTTTCAAACTCGTTTGCTGGTCATCAAGTGTAACATGTTCATTTACAGATGTTTACATTCGATTAACTTGAAACTNTTTCAAACTCGTTTGCTGGTCATCAAGTGTAACATGTTCATTTACAGATGTTTACATTCGATTAACTTGAAACTCTTCTTATAGCAAGAAATAGTAAAAAGTAAAAGAAGTAGAGAAAAGTTATTTTTTAATCTGGTCACTGGTGCCATCCAAAGTCATTAGATCCTTGTCAGTAGAATTACACAAAACCTTCTATATTTTCAACTTCCTTTTCATCAAAAAAATTTAATTTGAAGCTGTGTGAAAAATAGTAGAGAAGCCTCTGTATTTCTCTGCTGCATCAAAGGTCCTCTTAATGCAAATGAGGCTTGTTGTATAAGAGATTTCACTCAAAGCTAGAGGGAGGCCAGGTAGTCGCTAACTAGCAACTGAATAGAATTTGTAATAACTCTTTTCACTATGCGATAAAATTTATCTGGTGTAAATAGAATAAAACATTATTATAAAATAAGACTGTTTCATATACTAAGCATAAGTAAAAAATAACCTGTATCTGTTTTCGCACTATATCCGGCACAGTATCACCATTGGGAATTTATAGTTCTATTTAGATATTGCTGTTGAGGGGAATATCTACGTATGTATCGAGTTTCTAGTTAGTTGAAGCAAAATACATAATTTATTGACTATGAATTGCAATCCAGAAGCCAAACCNTGTATCGAGTTTCTAGTTAGTTGAAGCAAAATACATAATTTATTGACTATGAATTGCAATCCAGAAGCCAAACCATCGCATGATAATTCAACATCCATTGATATCTCAGAAATTAAATTTAATAATAAATGGATTAGAAGGACAAATTCATTTAAATATTTGGGTGTGTTATTAGATCCAGCTCTTGATTTTGATTTACACTTTGCTAGTATCAGTAAAAAGGTTTCAGTTTCTTGCGCAAAACTGAATAGGTTAAATGCCAGGAAATTATTTGTTTAAAAAGTTATTCTATTAAATGCTTTTGTCTTTTCACATATAGATTTTTGTATTCCGGTATGGGCTGCTCAGTCTATCAATAAATTAAAATTCATTCAGAATAAAATCAATAGACTTTTAATAGCTTTCTTTTTCCCTACCCTTTCAAAATCTAGGAAGAAGATATTTGGTTCGCGCATCATCTTTAACTCATCTCTTAACCGTGAAAATTTACTGGATATAAATGAGTCGGTACTGTTTGATATTTATGAAAGTTGCAATATGCACTCTGTTACAGAAAGATCTCAATTTTACACTTTGATCCAAACCTATAAATTATTGAATTTTCAAGACTACATTGAAAATCTATCGGATCATTTAATTCCGAAGGTTTCTACTAGAGCTACTATATCGGAGGGATCTCTTAAACCTTTGTTACACAAATCAGAAACTTTTAAGAGGTCATTTGTTTATAGAGCAATTCACATATGGAACTCTTTTGTAATTCANTGTATCGAGTTTCTAGTTAGTTGAAGCAAAATACATAATTTATTGACTATGAATTGCAATCCAGAAGCCAAACCTCTGGATGGATTTTAAGGTATCATATTTCTAGTTGGGATAGTAGATATCTACTACCCCAACGCAAAAANAGTATATTAACATTTTTGTATCTAAAATGATTCTTGTGACACCTAAATAAATTACATTCAATTCAATTCAAAAAAACCTCTGGATGGATTTTAAGGTATCATATTTCTAGTTGGGATAGTAGATATCTACTACCCCAACGCAAAAANAAAACCTCTGGATGGATTTTAAGGTATCATATTTCTAGTTGGGATAGTAGATATCTACTACCCCAACGCAAAAACAAAATTACAGTTCATTCCAAAACTATAAACGCAACATTATTTTTCAGAATTCAAAGAATTATTCGATAATTCTTATGTAAGTCATCAAATAATTATTCACTTTGAAAATAATCAATAGAATTTTAAGTCTCAAAAATAAATTGTGGCTAAACCAAAGTTAGAAGTGGGATTATAATTTTAGGAAGGAGAAAGCAAGGGAAAGGCGTTCCAAAACTATAAGCGCACTCACTAGTTTTTCAGTTTCCTCAATTGTTTCGTAGGAATTTAGTAATAAGTTATTTCTGATGCAGAACCCTGTTGGTCCAATTCGCTTTTCAATATTAGGATTTGAAAGCTTATTTATCGCATGTTCTTCTACCTGACCTTTTTAAAATAAAGTGAATAGCTTTCCCCTTGGTATGACCGTCTAATTTATTTAAATTGCTGAAATTTTAATATGGAATCCATAATCTGAATTGTCGGTTTGTTATAATTAACTTACGATATTAAATCCCAACGAAAAAATTGAGGAAACTGAAAAATTAGTGAGTCGCTTATGGTTTTGGCATGCCTTTCCCTCGCTTTCTCCTTCCTAAAATTATAATCTCATCTNACATTAAATCCCAACGAAAAAATTGAGGAAACTGAAAAATTAGTGAGTCGCTTATGGTTTTGGCATGCCTTTTCCTCGCTTTTTCCTTCCTAAAATTATAATCTCATCTCTAACTTTGGTTCTAAACACAATTTATTTTTGAGACTTAAAATTCTANATTTATTTAAATTGCTGAAATTTTAATATGGAATCCATAATCTGAATTGTCGGTTTGTTATAATTAACTTACGATATTAAATCCCAACGAAAAAATTGAGGAAACTGAAAAATTAGTGAGTCGCTTATGGTTTTGGCATGCCTTTCCCTCGCTTTCTCCTTCCTAAAATTATAATCTCATCTCTAACTTTGGTTCTAAACACAATTTATTTTTGAGACTTAAAATTCTATTGATTATCTTCAAAGTGAATAAGTATTTGATGACTTAGACAAAAATTATTGAATAATTCTTTGAATTATGAAAAAAAATTGTTGCGCTTATAGTTTTGAAATAAACTGTCTACAAAATATTCAATGCGGAGGAGTTAAAGCATTAAACGCAAAACAAAATGCTGGGGTATTGGATACCATATGACTCTCTTCGAGAAAGTTGATGAAATGTGGGGTGTAGGGTTAGAAGACATTAGACAACCGTATATGTACGCAAATAAATCTATTTTATTCGGTTTGTCATACATTTCCCCAATGCACCGCTGTTCAATTGTCATTGTCGAGACTTTTGGACATAAACCTTGGCAGAACTTTGAAAATCAAAAATTTGTGAATTTCTTCGATATATTAGACTTGTGCACGACATATCGTACAATTATTCCTTATTTATGCAGAATTTAGAAGTTGAGCCTTCTATCGCCTTTCGACTTTTGAGTTTGGATTTAGGTACTGGTGGTAAGCGGGAGCCCTTCATAATAACCTCCAAGGCTACTGAGAACTTATGAACCATGGTAACCTCCAACAAAGGTTGATAAATAAATACAAGTAAAATTATACATTGAAACCTGAAGGAAGAAAATTTTCAAACCAAACGTAAAACTGAAGAAAAAATAACTAGGGAGAGGAAAATTTTGCGAAGATTACATCAGAGGTTATCATCTACCATCGGTGATGGTAAAATCCTAATAATTACTTCTAAATTCGTATACTTCTAAACCTTCAAAATATTTTTCTCTGATACCCAAATCAGAATTTAGATAACAATTTTTAATAATTAAAGAAAAAACAAGAATATTCTTGGAGCCGGAAATTGTTACACGCAAAATAGAAGTGCAATAGTCTAGTCAAAAATGCAAACATCGCATGGCTGGCCCGCGTGCAGCTCTCGGCTGTTGGTTCAACAATATTTACGTTTCTATTTTGTACTATTTTCTCTCTAGTTTTGGACGCTAATATTTGAATTTAGTATACATAGATGGGAAGTATTTTCAAAATAAAATTTGCAATTTTTTCGTAATAGAAAATAACAAAGGTGTGAAAGTTAGATGTAATTAGATTACAAGTGTTCGCATTGCGTCATTTAGCAACAATTTTGTGAAGAGTAATTTGTAACTGTAATTCACTTAAAACAAAGCATTTGTTAATTTGTATTTGAATAAAAAAAATTGAAGGTAATAAAATAACATTTAAATGACAAATTTTTGGTATTAATTGATGATGCACACATCCGGGATATCATAAACCGTTTGTATTTAAATATTGAATAAAGTTTCCAAATGGAACTTCATTATAGCTTATGAACAAAAATAATAATAATAAAATGTAATTTTTAACTCTTGGAAATGTATTTATGTAAAATGAAATTTACAATTTTAATTTTCGGAAGATGTAGCGCATGGTATATAATATAGAAATTTGTGGCAAATAACCTTCGGACTTGTGAAAAATACTTATAAGTTGGCTTACGGTTTTTCCCCACGAGTTTCGAATTGTTGAAAATGTAAGTGGACGTGTTGATTATCCATTCCATGAAAGAAGTAGTGGCACTCTGTGTCCCCTGGATAATGTCCAGGAAAGTTGGGACTGTTGATAGTCCCATTGGAGCTATGAGTGCTATTGTACACAAACCCACAAGGGAAATCTTTCAACTGCTTGTCTCCACTCATTCCATAATCTTTAGGAGTAAAAAACATTGAGATAAAACCCATATGATAATTGCCATTAGCCTCTTATTGTCTATGTCGTTTCAAAATTTTCGTTTCTGTATATTCAGTACTACTGAACAGTGCCACTTAATGCTACATATGCTCATTTTGTCACATATACTTTTGAAACATTATGCATAAGTTTCTTATTTAAGCACAAGATAACATAAGTCGCTACGGTGTTCCATGTTGCAATTTTAATTAATAAACTAACCTTCTCTGAAGTTATAAGCGGCACTAAATCCTTTTGTACCTCGTGATGCCTTGTTTTCGTTGAATTCTAGAGTAAGTATGTGTGAATTTGACATGAAAGGCAATGGATCATCCGTTTCACAAAACCCTCCTAGGTCAATCTTAGATCGTCCAAATTGTATAAAGGCACTCAAACTGCCCTCTCCCGCACAACTAAAACAAAAAAACAAACACTATGAAGCTACGATACACTACAATTGGGCAATAAGAAAGGAGGAGAAAAGTAGCGTTCTGAAGAACTTATTAAATGCTATATATTTAACCTTTAGTCATGGTTGGATAAAAATATTTCATAAAGCAATGCATATACAGTGAGTCCATTTGAAACCTCCCTTAAACAAAAAATTGAAACCATGGCGATTTCAATGTTTGTGTTGTTTTGTTAGAAAAATTACATCCCAAAAGTTGTAATCGGTCAGTTAACTCTCTAAATTCTGATTTCTTCTCTCATTCCTGTTTGATTTGTAATCATATTATATTTTCAATAAATGATCGCCGAATTTCACTGTAGTGACTGCGGAATTGTTATTTTTTGAAAAGAACAAACTTCAAAAATGGGAGGTTTCAAATGGACTCACTGTAGAATGCCTTCAAATTTTCTATAAAAAAATATACCTCTACTCTTCCTGCTAACCTTCCGCCTCCCACTTCTGTCCCGCCAAATCTGACTAGATGCATCAACTGCTAGTTGCCAAGTTAAAAAATTTCCAAACATTTAAGATTGGTGGTTAGCAAATAGTAATGTTGCATTTTCCTGAACTACTTAAGCTATCTTAGACTTCTTTTGATTATCTGCAATCTGCCATTGCTACCCTTTGCTTGATTCCATTTTGAGTGTATTTATGCAAAAATTATTAAAATTTCATCTGTTATGCTTCTGCCATACTTACGAATTGAACGGTCATATTCTTAAAATTTTAGGATTTCCGTAAGATTTTAGGTACCGTACTTGAGAATGAGAATTGGATTTTGAGAATTGGAATTGAGAATTCGCTTGTGCGGTATTTCGGAATTGGGCTACCATACTTTTTCCCGTGGCGCAAGAATCAGATTTGAGAATTGAGAATTCACAATTCCGAAATTTAAGAATGTAGTTGCTACACTTTGGAATTAAGATTTGTTATTTGAGAAATCGTAAGAATCTCCGCCCACTTTAGGAATTGGAAAGTTTTCAAATATTTGAAAACTTTCTAAAGAGAATGTTGAGAATTGACTCGACTTGCCCAATTTGTTAGAAGGGACGGGCGCGCAAACATTTTGTTACAATTCGAACAAAACAAAATAATTCGCACTCATTGGATCTTTGTGATTATTCTTAAGTATGGTAGGCAATTCCAAAAGTAGGCGCGAGGACTTCGGATTTTAGATTTTAGAATTCGCCAATTCTAATTCCGAAGTGTAGTAGCGCCCTGTAATTCTTAATTCTTAATTCTGATTCTTATTTTGAGAATGAGAATTTGACATTCTTAAGTCTAATAGAAGCATTAATGGTATTCTAAGCATATTTTTCTACAGCCTTATGCAAACTTTGAATTGAATGTATGACTGGAGAACCTGCTATCTATTTTATGTAACCAACGTAACTTTAAAATGGTAGCATATTTTCTTACAGTGTCTGAGTATTTGGGTTGATAGTTTCATTATAGATACTGGCATTTATGGTTAACCTCTATTCGTCTGTTCAATGTGAATCTAATAATTTTTTTTAATTTCCGGCAAACTATACTTACAGATATTCACTTGCTTTTACGATGCCACCCTTAGCGAATATTTCTCTTGTCTTAATCAAACTATTATTTGATATAATGATTTAAGGTGATGGTTATTCAATTATTCAAAATCAAATTTGAAAATTTGATTTTCAATCAATCACAACTTTTAACTCCTTGATCCTGGAGAATTCAATTTTCGTGTTTTTCTGCTTTTTAATATTTTAATTTAAAATGACATTTGATAAAAAAATTACGTAGACCAGTAAATTGGACATAGTATTAAAGCAAGGAGTTTCTCCAAGGAAAGAACACAGGACAATAGCAACTACTCCGTTTTAATGTTTTGCCTCCAATTGTTGATGCTAGTTAATGCCTTATTCTCCAGCAATATATATTCATTATGGAATATCTATCAATCTCGAATAATGACTACCAATCTGGAGAAATGTTTAGAAAAGTAGGTAGTTTCATGCAATGTCGCCTAAAGACAAAAACTGTCTAGTAATATTCAGTAACGCAATCTACTAAGCAGATTTTGTCTAGCACTGTGTATATATTGTGTGGCGTGTAGAATCTGATCCTCTCCATCAGAATAATTACATAATTCTGTAGGTTACTAACCGCAAATGTTAAGCTCTAGTGAATCTTTGATCGGTGTGTAAGTTTGTTCGTCTAGTTTTGTAAAAAAATTTTCTTTTTATTTCTACTTAGAACCTATCCAATGAAGTAATCCAAAATGTTATTACTATATTTTGATTAAATACCATTAAAATTGGTAATCGTAACAAGTTTGATTATTTTGTTGCAAGGGACGGATTCTAGACTATATTTTGCATTACGTTATTGTAGAAAACATATTTCATAAGTGCTCTAATCATTTAATGATTAATCACATAACAAAACCTGATTCATCCATAAATTTTCAACTCATTCATTATATAAAATTCTCGTCATTCCGATATTTACCTCTTCGTTTGTTTCTGTGAATAAAAAAGTTGAAAATTTGTAAAATGTATTTGAACACGCTCTTTTCCATGTCCTATAAATTGAAAAGTACATCGCATGTTGGTGGGGTAGTAGTGTGGATAATTGGGTGATGTGAAAGTCCCATTTCTCTCTCCGTCGCTCCGCAAAACTTGATTACACTGTGGAACTAAAACAAGGACTAATTCATTAGAAGTGGATATGGAACTGTAAATTTGTTTTCCAAAAATTGTACCTAAAGTAGATGCTTGTGTGAGCCCATCATCTCTTCCTGCACCAAGCGAGTCTAGACATGGGATGAATAATTAATTAGCAATGAATTGGTATTTTTCTTCACACAAGCGTTCAAATTATTGGAAATCCTACTAAAATCGGCTGTTTAAGCATTAGATTTATGTAGAGACACAAAACACTACTCTATCGTACAGCTCAGACAAGTAATTAGGAATTCACATGATGAATATTTATGAAAATATAATATAATAAAAAACTTTTCGTAGTAATACTACAATTTTGTCAAACAAAGTTAAATTTGGCATTTTTTAATTTCTTAAATAGTTTAAATTTGTGAAAAATTTATCTGCGCTTTACAGTAGATGTTGAGTAAATTTATGAAAAAAATCTATTTGTATCTAGTATCATATCGCAAAAGGAGTCAATATCTATACCTAATTTTTTTTTATCAGAAGTAGTACAAATGACGAAGTAGAGATTATTTTTGTTGTAAGTAGTGTCCGTAGATTAAGATTAGCTAAGGGAAGCTAATACATATCTTGCTTTACTACTGCAAATATTATTTTAGTTTGTAATCAAAATACAATAAATTTTTCAGTATTCTTCCATTTTGTACACTAATCTTTAGAGTGTACACAGAAAGAATCTACAAACAATTTTGAAAAAAGTACCTCTCAAATTAATTCGAAGATGTGACTCAATAGTTTCATCAAGATTGTTAAATTTGATTTTGACAAATTGGAAATTTCCTTTGAATCCTGTCCTCGGATATTCAGAATTTGCTATAAATTCCACCAGCAAATTTGGTCCAGTGGATAACACCTCAATAGTTTAAAAAGTATGTATTTGATTAATNGAGTGTACACAGAAAGAATCTACAAACAATTTTGAAAAAAGTACCTCTCAAATTAATTCGATGATGTGACTCAATAGTTTCATCAAGATTGTTAAATTTGATTTTGACAAATTGGAAACTTCCTTTGAATCCTGTCCTTGGATATTCAGAATTCGCTATAAATTCCACCAGCAAATTTGGTCCAGTGGATAACACCTCAATAGTTTAAAAAGTATGTATTTGATTAATGTGTTGTACAAGTGTTTGCATAAGTATGTGGTGGCATTGGTAAATATATTGGTAAGAAAATCAAATGTGACTCACTTCAATTTCCTTCGCGTTATTACAGATGATGGAAATTACAGGTGAAATGGACGAAAAGCCATCAAGCACTCTGATCATATCAGTCTTGTTTAAACAACTATACAAAGAAAATATTTTAAGACGTAGGTCGTATATGTTTGCATCGAAAATTTTCAGCTGTACATTAACTGACGTCGCATCATACCTTGCTTTGATGGGTTGAAGATCCACATGTTCAAAATTTAGGATAACTCTCTCATGCAAGCTACATANTAGCGTTATTACAGATGATGGAAATTACAGGTGAAATGGACGAAAAGCCATCAAGTACTCTGATCATATCAGTCTTGTTTAAACAACTATACAAAGAAAATATTTTAAGACGTAGGTCGTATATGTTTGTATCGAAAATTTTCAGCTGTACATTAACTGACGTCGCATCATACCTTGCTTTGATGGGTTGAAGATCCACATGTTCAAAATTTAGGATAACTCTCTCATGCAAGCTACATAAATAAGTGTGTCCCATCAACACAACATTTCAAAGTTACCAGAAAGTATTCGAAATTTATTGAAAATATTAAAAATTTATTTTAAGGCAACTAATAGTTTACCTGGCGTGGAAGAAATATGAACACTTTACGTTGTTTGGATAAGTGGATGGAAAATTTGGTGAGAAAAATTTTCCATTTGTAACTGTTGTGTTGCCAGTTTGAAATTGGAAGTCACATTTTGTTTCAGGTACTAATCTTCCGCTCGACCCATATTGACCTATCAGAATTTATTTCTTACAACAATATCAACCAAGTTAATAGTAACAATCAACCAAGTTAATAGTTTCTTAGCACGGTGAAATTCATAGCTAATTTATAGCCAATAATTCAATGTCAATTGTTTTTGTAATTCAGAGTTTATACTCGTCAAAGATTATGAAACTTGTAGAATTTTAAAATTTTCCATTAAATTGTTCCATACACATCATACATGGTATTATCATACCAGTTTGTATTTTGGTTTTACGGTTTTATAAAATTCAACTGGTAGTAATAAAAAGTGTTCACTCTAGAATGGATTTGAATCTTTCCTACTACAATGGTCACTGTACACTTTGAAGTTCGAGGGTTGAACTTTTTCTATTAAAGTAAGAATTTTTGTATTTCTAAAAACCATTTTTCCTGGCATTTACTATGGACTATATACACACGACTATGGAACGAGTTTCTATCTACAAACCTNAAAAACCATTTTTCCTGGCATTTACTATGGACTATATACACACGACTATGGAACGAGTTTCTATCTACAAACCTGGAGCATATAGTTAAAAAACATTAATATTTTTTACTCTATCATTTTGTTACCAAGAGTCAAATCTCAAATAAATTAGTTGCTGTCATTGTCCCTAAAACAACCCAATGTCTATACGAGATGTGGAAAATTGGCCAAAGTTGTTAAACTCAATTGACAATACATCAGTGTATTACTGCTTTCAAAGAATCAAAACATACCTGGTTGGTGGTTGTAAAATTACTTTGAAAACTAGTGGATAAACAACTTGCCAGTCGGCAATTTCTTTGCCTACATATGCTCCTAACCAATATTTCTGACACAACTCGTTCCAGTTTTAAGTATAAATTTTTAAGTGAGCTTGGTTTTCTGCGCAAAAATTTCAATTGGTGGGATAGAAAATTAAAACTATGATAGTTGTAAAAATATTTTTTTAATAAATTTTATTTAAATGGGGTCTTACTGCTAATTTTTCTACTAAAAAAGTATAACCGAAGGTTCAAATTTTTATCTTAAAAGTGAAAAAAAAAGTTTGAGTTTCGAATTTGAGACTTATATCAAACCTTTATAGTGCAAGTTGACTTTACAAACGGGATTTGCGTACTCCTACTCTATGATTTTCAATGTTAGGAAAAGCAATTTACTGGGCACGCTAATCAGATATTTGGGGACATAAAGAAAATGAATTGGCCCTTAATGTCTCTGCTCCATAAATGGAGCAAAAGGAATAGAACGAAATTAAAAATAAAAACAGAAATAGTTTAGTAAAAGAAAAAGTTACAGAAGTTAATTCAATTTGAATAAGGGAAACTTTTGAGCCCAGAAAAACTGCGTTATTCAGAATGATTCTCGACTCTTACACAGAGAGAAGAAATTATATAAAATAAAAACTTAAACTATTAGCAAGCATGTTTTTTAAAGTGTTTTTCAAACAAAATGTTGTATGAAGACAATCTCCATAAATTTGTGATATCCTGGAGTCTTTACAATTCTGAAAAAAATTTATTCTCAGAAATCCAAACCTAGTTGAAATAATTAACGCATTTAGGTTAGTAGGCTGATTGGTTAAAAACTATAGATAGGGTAAGGATGAGGAGGAATATAAAAAAAAATGAAATTATTTCACATCGCTTGTCATATTTTGGTCCCCTTTGTACCAAAACTGAGTTAGTGGTATTGATTCAAGTAAATATGAAAAGAGAAAACACTTTTGGTACAAAAGTATTATATTTTGGCTAATTATATTTTATATTGATAACTCTATATAGTTATGTGTTAGCGATTACAGTCGAAATTCGTTATAATAAGTACGAAAACAGAAACATTGAATAGTTTTCACCCTTGGTTTGTGATTTCCCATCTAAAGTTTCGTTCAAATTTGTAAATAAGTAAAATAAACATTGTGTTAAGCAATGTTTTATGTAAAGGTTGTGAATTTTGATGAAATAGAATCTAAGTACCTAACATCGTCAGGGAAACCAATATTTTGGACCATACTTTAAACAAATTTTCTATATAATTCATTTAACAACAGAATATTGTTATGTCCGATATAACAACATTCAGTTATAACAATCAGATCTAACGACTCCAGTTTAGTGCTGCCACCGTTTCGTATCTGGATAGGGAATTTTCGTTTCGTTCCGTATCGTTTCGTTTCCGTATCCAATTTTATGGATACGAAAGTTTTCGTATCGTTTATCGTTTCCGTATCCACGTGGATACGACACGCAATTATAATGGAAACNTATCGTTTCCGTATCCACGTGGATACGACACGCAATTATAATGGAAACGATACGATACGATACGAAAAGTTAAGATTGATTTTCTCGGTCGCTTAGAAGTTATAAAATCAGTTGAAACAAATGTTCGGCACCAATTTGCCCTATCCCTTCCTCTTCCCATCCCTATCTCAGAAAATATCTCAAAATTATCTCAGTAATTCAATAAAATCTGGGTTGATAAAAATAAAAATAAATTTTGCGTTTCCGTTTCGTATCCATACCGTATTGTTTCCGTTTCCGTTGCCCATTTTTCGTATCGTATCTGTATCTGACACCTTTCGTTTTGTGTCGTTTCCGTATCCAGTTGGATACGATACGATATGGTGGCAGCTCTACTCCAGTTGGATTTTATAGCAAACTGACTTTAGTTTGAATGTTTTATTTACCTTTCTACCTAATTCCTATTCTAACTAACCTTGCTTTCGTTTTGTCTACCAAACATAGTTTCAGATAATCTTACTTGCGTTTATGAATCTGAAGAGCCCTGTGAAACCATAGCCACTTCGATTATTTCTGTCAACTTTTTGCATTGTCGAGTGGAATTGCATGATAAAATGTGTGGTTGAGCTGTAGAATGTTAAATTTCTCCTGCTCCCACAATGTACGCTGTCCCACGGTGTCCGCTCATTCACTGCGTCATCTTCTAAATGGACAAAAATCTTCAAATAGTCTCCAGATAGGCATCTAGAACACCAGTAAATAATAATTATTATTATTATGTAAGCTAATGATGAGATCAGTGAGCACAGAATAGTTGGAAGCGAGTTTATATTCATAGGGTTATAACAATTTTATTGCAATTACAGTGTACCTCTCACTTTGCATTTAAATTCTTGTATCTTTTACTAAATTGGAATGCTAATGTGCAGAATATTTGTGACGACATTCAAATGGCTAAATATGAAGATAGAAACTCATCAAGTTTACCTTAAATTTTATTCCCATAAATTGTCACCTAAATAATCGTTTTCTTATTCGGGCTAATTGCATAGTGTGGTAAATTAATACATAATATAATCACATGTCACCGTAAGAATTTGGAACTTGGTATATTTAAAACATTTTTACTTACGGCTATAATTTGAAAATTTATATACAGTGCACGACGTTTATAAGAGCTTCCCTTATAAGAACATTCGGGTTATAAGAGCAGAGTTTTGCGGGTTTGGTTTGTTCTAATGCATTTAGATTGGGACATTAACGCGTTATAAGAACAACGTATATAAGAGCAAAACGGTTATAAGAACTACCTTTTGCTGGGTAATTTTTGAAGCAGGAGTTGGATATAAGAGAAAAAGTCAAATCTCAAACAAAAATAATCTTTTTACATCTTCAATTTCTAAAAGTACCACTTGAAATCATTTCAGTTGAAATGTCGTTCTTGTAAAATCTTTACAAAACTATAAATAAGAATTAAACAATTGCAATTTTTGACGAAATTGTCGACGACAGTTGATAACTTTATTTAAGATCTATACTATAGTATAGATTTTATTTTTATAAGTTTTGAAAAAAAAATTTTTTTTTGCCATATACTTTTTATAAGAACATCCTGCTCTTATAAGTGTTGTAAGAACAAACGNTCGTTCTTGTAAAATCTTTACAAAACTATAAATAAAAATTAAACAATTGCAATTTTTGACGAAATTGTCGACGACAGTTGATAACTTTATTTAAGATCTATACTATAGTATAGATTTTATTTTTATAAGTTTTGAAAAAAAAATTTTTTTTTGCCATATACTTTTTATAAGAACATCCTGCTCTTATAAGTGTTGTAAGAACAAACGGTTATAAGAGCAGCATTTCCAGGCGACGGAGGGCAGCACTTATAACCGTCGTGCACTGTATAATTAAAAAAAAATTTGGGTGGATATGGATAAGACCTTGAACAATTGTTAACGTTATCCAGAGACACCTGTCAGATTAATACACTACTTTTCATAAATGAAATTCTCTTCCATGCAAACTGTTTAAACAGGAAATAGCACATTATGCTTAATCTTTTGACCTCTGGAGGTCAAAACATGTCACCTGTGATTTTGAGTAGTCCAGGTAACATTTTAGCAAGATTTTGAACAGAAATAATTCCCATTCTAGCAAACATTGTTTAAATGGGACAAGAATTACTACAACCTCACCGTTTACCTTTGCAGGTCACTGAAGTCAAATGTCGCTGGTTGCAAAATCCGGTAGTAATCCGGCAAGAAATATCAAAAACCACATTTGACCTTAATGTCCTTCAGAGGTCAATGGAGTAATTTCGTTCCATGTAAACATTATTTGCATGGGAAAAAACTACTTCTGTGAGAAATCCTGTTAAAATGACTTAACATGCAATGAACTCTTATGTTCAAGTGTAAGGTCATATTTACATATTGTCCCATTTCAACATTGTTTATATGTACAAGACACTACTTGTGTGCAAAATCTTGTTGAAATTTGACAAGAAAGTAGCAGGCAAAGCTAATTGGGCTAATTGTGTCCTTTGTTGAATTGCGAACGTAATTCATAATAACTTGCAGAAACTGCAAGCACAGCAACGTACTGTGATGTTTTTTGAGCTGAGTCGGCAGAAAAATATATTATTATCCAATCACTTTTGATACTAGGAAACCATTTGTAAGAAAATTAAGAACATTGCTGATTCACGCAAACAAAAGAAAAATCAAACTATCGGACAAATTAACCCGTTCTGATAATAATTTAGGACAATAGCTAAGTATCTTATGCGCCCAAAAAGTTTCTTATTATCAAAATTTATTTACAGATTCCGAAGATGTGATAATAAAATATCAAATTTATATTTAAAACACGATATTTTTCAAAAAGTTATATCTACTAAACATATGAAAATATGTTTCAAATTCATTTGTGGAATGCATCCCCAAGTGGATAAACCAACCTATAAACCAACAACAATGTCAAAATTAAAAAATATATGTTTGGATCCTTGATCACCTTCATCTTTGAGGTCGATTTGAAATAGGATAGATTGACTTTGATGGGCGTTGCCTGTCGTTTTACAGGGATACACATGATCATGATAATCACCTCTCCGTTTCCTTTTGTATACTATTTTTAGAATGCGCCTATTATGAGCAGTATTTCAATTATGTTATTTGAAATACTAATAGTAAAACGATGCTCAAAGTTAATTCCTCACATCCATTTGTCAAAATTAAAGGTCTTATTTTGTCGACATTTCTTTGTATAGAATGAAGCATGGAGTGGAAACTGTATGGAATGAAGAATGTGCCTAGAATGAAATGTGTATTAAAAAAAATATGAAACTTGGCTTGTTAGAATGGAATCAAGTTCTCTTATTTCCTTGCCAAGTCCTTCATCATCAGGAAATACAATAAGAATCATCTCCCCCAATTCTTTTTTTGCCTTTCTGTACTTGTTTTTTCTAAAATGATGAATCAGGATTCAGCGAACCAAACTTTTATTTTTTGGAATAGAAAGTCAATCCTACCCGCTCGTGCAGTAAGAGCAGAAAATTTGGAGTAGATTCTCATACAGCTTTAGGATAACACAGCATGTGGTGAAAATTTTCAGGTCTACTTTTTTGAAATATTTCTTTGCGTAAAGAATTGTCTTTAACGTCTCGTTTTGGGATCTATTAAGAATCTACAATACGTTTTTGCTTATTAATCTTTCAATTTAATTTTATTGTCACCCAATTAAAAAAGCGACGAAATTTCCAGTCTGTGATTGAGTTGGTATGGATATGCATCAAACAACTGAAGATATATCATGAAAGAAACACCACTTTTATAAATGTTAATTTTAGAAGTAGAAAAATAATAGTTTCCATGGGTTAACAGTTAGGATTAACCATTAATAATTATTTTGTGGGATTCCTGGATATATTAAATGAAATGAAATTAAAATTAAAATAAAAAATAGGAAAATGGAAATCAAAATTGATAATAACTTGAAGTGAAAATGTTACTTCTTAAATATGCGCGGTTTTTCCTATTTGGCGACGCAAGAAGGTTAATCTAAACTAGAATATTTATGATTTATACAGTTTTTGTGACGAATTTGATAAGGGGTTTTTGACAGTTTAGTTTAATGATTTATGTGTCAAGGTTAATATCTAACTACTTCAGATATAAGTGTCTTATTGTCTTAGATGTCTTAGTCGATGACTCCTAATCATGTATCATCTTTGTAACTCACTTTAGATGGAAACTATGAGTCCTAGTGTGAATCTTTTTATTGTACATTGGATGCTGACTCATTGTAGAATGATGGAGTATTTTAGAAAATACTGACATACTGGCATAACTTAATCAAATCACAATTCATTATCCATATATCTCTGAATCTCGTATAAAAATGTGCATGAGTAGAACTTCTGAGTCATGAGACTGAGGGATAAAAAAAATTACTATTCTTTCTGAAGGAGAAAATTAGAGTCACCAAATCATACAATTAAGTTGAACAAAACGTTTAAAGGGGCCAAAAATCTTTAACAGGGAACCAAATAGCTTTACAACTTTCCCTGCGCCAGAGTTCAAACTATGACCTTGTGGTGGGAAAATATTGGATAATAATGGCAGAAAGTGTTATTGGAACGTAATAGTGATCGGACATGCAATTAAGTATTTAAGGGACATCTCGACACAATTCCAAAAAATGTATTGGATTCAAATCCCTCTGGTATGTGTGGAGTTAAAAGAGTGATTCATTGGGAATCTTTGTAAAAAATAGAGTAATTCGATAGATTATTTTGTTTCTAAAATTTTTTTTTGAAAATAATTCCGATTTCATTTCGTTTCCTTCAGGTTTTTTAATTTGTTAAATTTAATTTAATAACTGACGCTTTATTTTTTTTTCGTTTCAGGTGAAAAAAATTACAAAAAGAAAGAATGCTTTCATCACAAATAATTATAAATGGCTTGCAATTATTGGAGGGAAATATATTTGGCTTGGACAATGCAATCACAGTAACGTATACCAAGAAAGCTTAAATTCAGTGTTCGAAAAAATCATGATTTTTTCCATAAAATCAAAAAAATCGGATTCATTGGATATATATTCTATTTTTTTGATATTTTTGATTTTTTTTGTTTAGAATTAATTAATTCTTCTAATACTTTAAGACAAATTAATTGACAGCATTTACCTGGTTTTTGTAAACTTTTAGATACATAATATTAGTTTGACAAGTTAATACAACAAAAAAAGGTATAAGAAATCAGTGTATGAAAATAATTGGGTGACCGTTTTGTTTCTCTTTCGTTTAGTAATGATTCTATCCCTTTTGGGAGGTATGAGCTTCTGTTTGAGCCGTAATTTCCATAAAATAACTTTGTGTGTGGTCATGAATTCCGTAGTTGCAATATAATGAAAAAATAAAAAAGTCGTGATTTTTTTGTGCATAAAAATTATGATAGATATCATGATATATGTCGTCATACATATCAAGCCGATTTTTATTTCGAACTCTGCTTAAATTACAGTAGATGATCCTACATCGCAACCACAGTTCTCCGCCGTCTCACATTCCCCAAGTGGCGACAACCGTTTTAACCCAAATATTTGGAGGGAGCTTATGACAGTCGATATTTAATTGAAACCTAAATAAACTTTAGTTAGCCACATTTTAAACGACCACCAGTGCTTTACCTTTAATAGCTCGACATACCAAATCGTTTAACGTTAGAACCGAAACGGAAAATATTGGGCGAATTGACTAACACACCCAGGAAAGACGTCTGCACCAAATATTCAGTGAACAAGTCTACAGTGTCCAAGATTTCAAAACAAACGGAAGGAATTAAAGCATTTATGCTAATTATTGGAAAATCAAAAAGCCAAAGCTACTTTAAGATCTTCGATTTCAAGACAAAATTTAATTACTTTTTGTCAAAGAAGGCGTTACCAAACAAATTTTTGCGTAATGGCTAGAAACTTTAAACAGCTATGAAATTATGCAACGGAAGGGTGCTACTAATTTTAGATAATTTCTCTGGTCACCATTGGGATAATCAAAATTATTCTAACATAGAATTACTTTTCCTGCCTCCCAATATTACGAGCAAAAGCCAACCGCTTGACGCAGGTATCATTAATAGCCTAAAGTGCAATTATTCGAAATTATTTGTCAAGTTTCTCGACGAAGGAAATAACTTTAAACATATCACTCTTGCTCATGATATGGCATGGTTTGTAAGTCATGGGCTGAAGTCAAAGAAACAACTATTGTTAATTGCTTCGCAGAAACTGAAAAGTTGGCGTCGAAGTTAATTTGAAATTAAAACAACCTTCTCACTAGGGGTCTACCAATAGCGTGCGATTGCGTAAGGTTCCTCTTTTACACAATCTCACTCAAGTGGGATGGGCTTAGTGACTCTAACCAATGAGAGAGGATACAATTTCGTAAAATTTCTTTTGGTTTTTACACAAACACACAATTTCACGTAAAAGAGGAACCTTACACAATCTCACGCAAATCCACGCACGCTATTGGTAGCCCCTACTGTAACTTTACAGTAGATGTGTTTGGGAGGAGCTTTAATCTCACTTGGTATATGAGTGTTGGTTGCAAACTTGGATCATCTACCGTATCATGATAGAGAAAGTTTGACTGATTGACAATACATTTCTACAAACCTTTTATTACGGATAACGAAAAGATACAGAAATTCAACTACCTTCTAAATAAACTTTTGTTTTTCTGTCAATTAATTTCTGCTAAATTTCAGATAACTAAGTTGGATTCAGTTCATTGAATTTTTTCAAGCTATCCAGTGTACTTATTTGTAATGATGGCAAAAAACGGAGAAGTTAGATTAGTTCTACAAGAACGTAATTCTCTTTGTTAAGGATTTCCCCAAAAGCTCAATTTTTTTACGTAGTTTGGCTTCCGCATGACTGGCACTCGTCTAAAAGCCTGTTTCAACACAAATGAACAAGATACGTATTTCAGACTGGCATCCCATCATCGTAGAAGTGAAACAAGGTATTCGTTAAAAACCGCGTAAACTCATCATGGAATACATCCGGGTCCATATTTTCCTTTCCAGTCAAGTACACAGGAAATTGTAGTATAATTGTAAACATTTTGCACACATATGAATGTGCTTATAGGCACATATATGAACAATATATTTACATATAAAAGTTTCTCAAATCATTGAAGAAACGTGATTCTATTATTCATATTTTCTAATAATTGTAGCAATCACAATTGCTACAGGAGGATAAACTATGCATATATTATTATTAAATATAATTAGCTACTGGCTGGGGACCCTGTTTCTCAACCACTCAGGTTAAATTCAGCCTATATACTTAAACATTGACGAGAGCGGATCAAATAAAAAATCACTCTTTAACTTACCTGTCATTGGGATTGTTTATTGGAAAACTAGGATCCATTGTTTCGTTGACCTGTTTAGATCTCAAAGACGGAAACGATGGATCATACATAATCAAACCCTATTTCCTTTGTTGCAGGAGAATAGTCAACTATGGGGTAGCTTGAACGAGAATGAAGGTCGCAGTAGGATAAGATTGAACGGAAATTCCAAAAAAAATGATGAGAAAATTAGAGGTGTGTCAATCAAAATTACGGAAGGTTCACTCGTAAACTACAACAATAGTAGAATATTAGGGATGCCCCTAAAATATGCGAATAGCACCAGTAAAGTTTTTAGGAAATGTTATAGATTTTAGCACACCTTTTTATGTTCCTCAAAAACCCCTGAAGAATATAATTAACGAGAGAATTGATATGTTACTAGCGGTTTCGGGCATCAAAACTCACATCTCAAGTTCTTTAACAATCTAGTTGCTAATATATTTAATTTTTCAAAAAACGATTAATGCAGTTTTGCAGAAATTTGTTTTGTCGATACCCTTGACAGATTGCAAGCGCGCTGTTGTCGAACAATTGTCTGATAGAGAATTTCAAATAACACAAATCAGACGTTTGTAAAGCATATTAAGCCACCTCATTATCCAATTTTTAACTCGCCAAATTTACTCAAATTTTAATAAATACTTGATAAGTAAATGTGGTAACAATAAAACTTGTTGGCAACTTATCCCCCCCCCCCCTNAGCTCAGACCTGTTATTAGTCAATCACGTACTGTTACTCAAGTCAAGGAATCCTTTATTAATACCACAGTAAGCCACCTCATTATCCAATTTTTAACTCGCCAAATTTACTGAAATTTTAATAAATACTTGATAAGTAAATGTGGTAACAATAAAACTTGTTGGCAACTTATCCCCCCCCCCCCTTTCTATTTTGTTTCATTCAGTCTCCTCTATGCAAAACTCCAATCTGACAAATAGATATCTGACTCTGAAAGTGAAGACTTCTCCATGTTTACTTCGTTCTGACCAATAGGTGTCCCCTAAATTTCTTAAATCTAGTTTCTTGCAATCTTGGACAATAAATATTTCCCTATGTTCCTATGTTCAATATCATCTTAGGGAAACATTTTTCGATATACAGACATGACAGTANTTCTATGTTCAATATCATCTTAGGGAAACATTTTTCGATATACAGACATGACAGTAGTATAAACCCATTCGGTTCCAGTGTTCTTGGCTAAAACTTTTTCAAGAAATGAGATCCTGAGAGAAAAAATAAAACTTNTGACCAATAGGTGTCCCCTAAATTTCTTAAATCTAGTTTCTTGCAATCTTGGACAATAAATATTTCCCTATGTTCCTATGTTCAATATCATCTTAGGGAAACATTTTTCGATATACAGACATGACAGTAGTATGAACCCATTCGGTTCCAGTGTTCTTGGCTAAAACTTTTTCAAGAAATGAGATCCTGAGAGAAAAAATAAAACTTTTCTCACAATGGAACATCCTAGGTTAGTTAAGACAATGGTGACTTTTTACCGTACCAGCTGTCATTGTCTTGTGTTTCTAAGAACATTATAAGAATGGGCGTACCGAGAATGAGATTTAGCTTCTGGTAGATTGAATTCCTGTAGAAAAATTTCGACAATGTAGTATTTTGGGGCATGGAAGGAGTAGAGAAGACAGTCGATTCCTCTTGGGTAAGTCAAAGGGTAGTCAGGACTACTGAAAACACCCCAATCCTTTCCGATGGTATTTACAAAACGAAGACATCGGCAACCTGAAAGAATAACGGAAAAAATGTCTCAATCCTGATTAGTTTCGGTAATTTGCTGTCGCGAAAAAATGTTCCAAAAAAATATTTGAAAATATAGTAGTGCATATGTATCTGCATTACGTTCATGTAATAATTCAGTGCTTTCCTACTTTCAACGTATTGTTTTTAGAAATTTTCTTTTTTTTTACTAATGTCGAGTCATTGTTACGTTTATGTCTATTAAACAGTGAGAGAAAAAAGAAAATTTTGAAGAAAATAATTACTCGGAAGTTCTGAAAATAAAATCTTCTGTATCCGTAGTACGGATATTGAAGATTTTATTACGGATTCCATACAAAGAGGAGAAATTTTTGCTTGTTTGACTATGAGAGGAAAAGTGACGCGTAGCAATAGTGTATGTTAGATTCTGTTAAAAAGAAGATCCATGCGACATTCAGGTGGGAGTTCATTCAATTTTTCATGTAGTTCTCGCCGCATGTGTCCAACTAGTCCCGATTTTTAGATGAACCCATTTGTACTAATATAGCATTAGTTATTTCTCAAAAAATTTCCGCAAATTAGGACACAGGTCTATTTGGGGAAAAGGGGAGAAATTTTGCTGGAAGTATTTTTCAACAAACCTTTTTAAGAAAATAAAAGAATGCAGTACAAAAATTAAAGGGAAAATTAGGCTTTTTAGGAAACTTTCAAACTTTTCATAATTTTCTTTCTCGGTGTATAATATGCACTAGGATGTTTTGAAGAAACTTTTATATACCTACAGATAATTTAGTACTTTTCCCGCAATTTAATCATCTACTTGCAACATTTTAAACATTTTTTCATACTATATTGGTCATCAAAATTATAAGTCTATCGATAATAATCCAGTACCGTAAAATCTATTTTTACAGTTTATTTTTATTAATGAATACATAAAAGGAAGTCAAATTCTACTTTAGGAATTTTGTTATGACAAATTGAATGCAGAAGAATTCTATAAGGCAAAAATATATTAAAATATCAGGGTACAAAAATTCTAAACAAAATTGATTCAGGAATTAAATTTTAATAACTATAGCAAAAAAATTCATAATGCATCAATTTTTTTTAAATTTTTTTGTTCTTTTCAAAGAATTGTTTTGCGTGAATAAAGTTTCTAATTTATGGAACTTTACTTTACGCATTCAGTGTAAACAAAGTACATGTGTCACAAAATTCTTTCTCGTAAATTTGAATAGTCTAATACATTTTATGTAGTGTAAATTTTTCAAACAATTTTGATTTTATAATTAGATGTTGAATAAGCTAACTACGTCAGTAAGTCATCATCTTGCTAAAAAGTTTCTTGGACCACTATAGTGGTCATCATCCACTTAGTTGAAAGAGTTAGACTTGTTTCCGGAGTTATTGTCTATTTTGTCCAGAATACGTTTGAGAGGAATCGGCGGATCTATATGTGATTTTTTTGTTTGACAGCAGATAAAAGGGATAGGTTGTACATATTCATGACCTTATTCACATTTGTCAACCGTTGAGTTTAAGTTGTTACGTTTTTGTTGGAACATCTTGCACAATTTATTTATAAGAGAATATTCTAGATTTAACATTGCATTTTTTAATTAATAACTATGGTTATTAATTAAAAAATGCAATGTTAAATCTCTATAGAGAAGCCTTACCACGGATAATCCGTGGCGCTTTACAATAACTCTAAGCCAAAATTTTTTTTACCAATCCGGACAAAATTAACTAAACGTATATCAAAATTTAGTCATTAGGGCAAATCAATCTGCCGCTTTTGAGATTTTGAAATTTTGAACTTTTGAAGTTTCCAAAGGGTTTATCAAACTTAAAATGAAACGAGCTCTGTGATTGGCTGTTGAGCTTCAAAAGAGATTTTGAAGTTTCACATGAGAAAAGGCTTTAGCAAGTCTATTTGAAATTCTTGATTTTTATTTTTAACTTTAATTTTAACATTTTTAAATATTTTGTCATGACAGTGAGGAAGGACATTCTCCCACCAGGCTTTAGATTTAATCACCTACCTATTTAATAATAAGCTATTATGCTTATGAATGTAATTAAATTGTGTTAGCGATGACATATCTTCTTACCTTTGACCGGAGGGATAAATACCTACACATCAACACTATTTCTATTCTTCAAGGGTATTTTCCAGTATTTTTTCATTCTCATCATCTTCATTGAGTGCAAGGAATAATTGAAGTGCTTCCCCGCAGACGAAGTTGATTAATTTTAATCGTTTTTGCTTAGACATTTCAAAAATAAAAATAAAAATGAAATGTGAAAGTTTTTTTTTGCAAATTGAAATCAATCAATTTGAACTTTGCAAAGTTCAAAACTGGACTGCGCATGCTCCAAAATTTCAAAAGTTCAAAATTTCAAAAGCCACCTTGATTTGCCCTATTATATTACTCAAGTTTCTTTGACATTATTTAATAACCTAAAATTGAGCTAAATTTGAATAAATATTTTTGAAAAAGAATATTGTTAAATTATTTTAGAATAAAAAATTCTTGAATCTAAAAATCATTATTATCAAAATCGAACAAAATTTAGGATGTTCGTAATAGAAACCTTGAGTTTAATGCCAATTATTAACCGAAACGCACAATTTAGTAAATTGATTGTAAATTGGTTGTTTAACAAATGATAGGTTTGAAATACTTTACGAAACCGGAAATTTAGTTAGCTGTAATAGTAATGTGTCAAAACACAAAATTTACAAACAGTAACTTAGTAAATAGTTGTTAAAAATATACTGTTATTTAAGACTTCCCAAAATTTGTGCATTTTTTTTCAAATTCAAAGTTGCAGCGGTCTCGGTGCAAGTTAAATGAGTAAAAAAATTTAGAATTATACAATTAAAAAATTTTACCGCGGCGGCGCTCACAGTTGAACTAGAGTATGGCCAAAATCCAAAATATAAAAAAAAATAACATCATTTTAATCAATTTTTATCGCTTCGACGGTTGTGTGCCGCGACCTTTACGGTGAGAACTACATCATATGAAAGAGAAAAGGAAAAATTTAACATAAAAAAATTTTTTTTTTACTTTTGATTTCCTCTATCATCGTAGGTGTCAAGCGCATTCAAGCTTTCACGTTAGCTGTTGCCTGGTCAAAAGAGACTATGAAATCTGAACAACTAAAGAATTGTTTTATCTACACCGACGTCAGGATGATCCGGATATGTTAGTATTAACCAGGAACTTCGTCATCAAAAAAAAATATTTTCTACTCATTTCACTTTTTACAATCATGGTGTGGCTTTTAATATATATAATGCTGTGGCATTTTAATATTTATAGCAACTATGGCTTTTAAATGTTTTAAAATTGAATCGAAACACTTTCAATCTAGAATCTCCAAAAACTTTATTTTTTCAGCCACGACGGATAGGTCACACCATGGTGGCACAAAAGGTCACTGCCGTTATGAAGGTAGCAAATGTGACAAGGTCAACATCATTTTTTTNTCACACCATGGTGGCACAAAAGGTCACTGCCGTTATGAAGGTAGCAAATGTGACAAGGTCAACATCATTTTTTTTCACTGCCGTGGTGATTAAGTGCATACCAGATTAGTATAACTGGGACATTTCCAACAAATAAACAGTANTTTTTTTCACTGCCGTGGTGATTAAGTGCATACCAGATTAGTATAACTGGGACATTTCCAACAAATAAACAGTAAAAATGTTTATCATTGAAAAAGAAATATCACTGCAGTAACTGTCAGTCAGATGGAACGGTACGGAATCCTGCATTCTAAGTACTAAATTTGACCCTAAATTTTTTCCTATTTTTATCGCAGCGAACGGGACAACCGGCATATCTACAAGGTCAACTTCTAATTAGTAAAAATATTAATATACAAAAAATTGCTTTCAGTTTTTAACGTTACGGTGCAACGTGTGTATTAACACGTGACTGGCCTTCCACTTAAAACAAAAATATTATTTTAAACACAGCTGCCTTTACGATGTCTAATGTCAATTAGCCTACACCCTAAGTTTTGAAACACTAAATGCATGACTGAAAACCCCATATGATTTGGTCTACACGTTTTGCAGGAGTAGTCGTACAAACAAATAAAAACACAAAGCCAGTCTCATTTGTGACTTGATATAGTGAATTCTAGACACATTTCAGTGAATTACTCATTAACACTAGATACCTTATGTAACAACATGTATGTTGATTTTTCCTCGAGGTGGGTATCTTACACACTATTCATTGGCAAGTAAAGTGCTTACCACATTTATACACGAGCGAAAAGTTACTATCGTACCATACACTTTGTTAGAGGAAGCCCTTCGCTAAAATACAATATTAAGGTTTCACTTTGCAACGGAAAAGGTTTTCTGCTTAAATTGTATTTCTTATGGAAATATATTAGAAAGCAGAGAACCAAACAAACCATCAAGTTCCTAGGGTCATACCATCTCATAACTATCTCATGCTAGATGTACACAGGTACTAATAAATAAATTTCTAAATGTATGTTGACACTAGGGAATATTGTTCAAACCTAGGATACATATTACTGCACACTTCAAATATGATTGGATAGTTGTTATGCCAAACTGATTGAAACCAGATTGAAGTCAACAGGTCGGAAAAAAATTTGTTTGGTTTTACAATTTTCTTTACACCCCCGAGCATTTTCTTTATTAAAGTACCTCTTTCGACAAACATTCCATTTCAGAAAATGACTACCAACCTGTAATGCCCTCNTTCAGAAAATGACTACCAACCTGTAATGCCCTCAAATGTACGTAGTTGCGGAAAGAGTTGACAAGAATGTGAATTTAACTCAAAATAGAAGCTAGACGATTCGAAGCGGAAACTTGCCATGTTTGGTTGGAAATGTTACTCAGAAGAGAATGTTTGAAATTTGAATACAATCGTTTCTGCATGAACTGTTCTTGAAATCTTGTTATTACCTTATAAGAAATTCAATCACATAAGAAAAGAAATTGTTCTTNCAAATGTACGTAGTTGCGGAAAGAGTTGACAAGAATGTGAATTTAACTCAAAATAGAAGCTAGACGATTCGAAGGGGAAACTTGCCATGTTTGGTTGGAAATGTTACTCAGAAGAGAATGTTTGAAATTTGAATACAATCGTTTATGCATGAACTGTTCTTGAAATCTTGTTATTACCTTATAAGAAATTCAATCACATAAGAAAAGAAATTGTTCTTTTTGGCTTTTAATTTTAACATTCTATGACGAAAATTTGATATTTCTCCACTGAATTCACAGAGGTTTCTCAAATATGTAACCTGATTTATGTCTGAATTAGCTAGGTTCATTCCGGGAACACATAAAACATTCCACTCCCATGTAATCAAATTTGAACCCTACTTTTAATACTTAGGTCTAAGTCACAACATTTACGAGGCAGAACTGCAAATTAAGTTTAGAATCTAAGTTACTTCCCTAATCTGCTAAGATTATGTTAGAACTAACTCACCTTTACAAAGACTAAACTTGATAAAGTCTAGTAGAATTAATAAAGTTTAGCTGTACTGTTGTCAATGTATCCTATCCTATTTAGCAAATTTTTATTAGAATATATAACAAAACAAAATGAGTTGAAACATGAGAGATAAATGACTTATTTGATAATTTTGAAATNTTTATTAGAATATATAACAAAACAAAATGAGTTGAAACATGAGAGATAAATGACTTATTTGATAATTTTGAAATAAAAAAAAATTTATTTTTTAATATTAGCCGCTTTGGTGTAAAGACTATATATTGATATATATAAGATATATATTGACTATAAAGCTGAGTAAAGTAAGATGCACATGTTAGCAAGTTTGTTGTGCGTAAAAGGCGAATTTTGTATATAAGGCGCAATTATGAAATTTGTAATTATCACTTGGTGAAATTCATTGAAAGATAATGTTTTCGTATAGAAAATTTCCTATTTTGGACAGAAAATTTCTTCAGTATAGGTCAGAACTCCGTAATCAAACCTTTAAATCAAGGATTTAAAAGTACTAAAAATTGTAGTTTAGGTAATTAAAAAGTTTTGTAAAANTTTAAATCAAGGATTTAAAAGTACTAAAAATTGTAGTTTAGGTAATTAAAAAGTTTTGTAAAATCAGCAAAAAATTTATTAAAAAGTACATTAATTTTTTTTAAATATTCGAATTTTATTCTAACAGAATGAACATCCAAACAGTAAATATCAGAAATACAACTCCTTCGGAGTCACTCAAAACCTATTGCAATTTTCCCAGTCGTGTATTGACAAAGTTTGACGATTTTCATCAATTTTTGGGTACTGCTTTAGTATCAAAATTTGTAAGAAAAGTATTCAAAGGCTTAGAGTCATTTTNTTTTCATCAATTTTTGGGTACTGCTTTAGTATCAAAATTTGTAAGAAAAGTATTCAAAGGCTTAGAGTCATTTTCCATTATATCAAATCTGGTTTTGGTAGTACATATTTGTCACTTTTAGTGGACATATTTCCTTAAAATTTNTTTTCATCAATTTTTGGGTACTGCTTTAGTATCAAAATTTGTAAGAAAAGTATTCAAAGGCTTAGAGTCATTTTTCCATTATATCAAATCTGGTTTTGGTAGTACATATTTGTCACTTTTAGTGGACATATTTCCTTAAAATTTNTTTTTCCATTATATCAAATCTGGTTTTGGTAGTACATATTTGTCACTTTTAGTGGACATATTTCCTTAAAATTTGTGATTCTGTATTTTTTCAGAAAAGTGCTCCTATTCATAATAGAGACGTGAGCTTTATAGAAAAATTTTATATCGAAGTTGAATACAAATGAAAAAATAATTATGTAAAAATGTTTTGAAGCTATTTGTTAGATTTCCGCTGGAACATCAATTATTATTTCTTATTTAACAATTCTACAAACTGATGCCAAATCGAGCCCTTATGGAACATTATATTGAGTTTGGGAACTCCGGAAATACTTTTATTAACTCCGAAAAGCTGCTAAAACCTAACAAACTATAAAAACAATAATAAAACTAGCTTATTTTGATGAGTAGAAGCAGGTTGTTATTAGAAAATAGGTCATTGGTAGAAACTTTTCCAATTATTTTTTAGGAGTGCTGTATTATGCCCGACCTCGGACTATGGATCAGTTACCTTGACTAATTTATTCATATTTAATGAACAAGTAATTTTTCAATTCAACCCAAATATTGCTGGATTACCTTTCGGGCTCAGTTTCGATCTAAATGAGACACATATTCAAAATTGAGCTGTAGAATAAACTAAAAAATAATATTAAAAAAGTTTGTAAAATCAAAAAAAGTTCTAACATAATATTTTAAATTTTAAAAGCAAAAAAACTGTTAAAAGTTTTGCCACTCGGTACAATTTTGGCTGAAACTGATATATTCTGAAGCTCAAGCATTTATATGCATTNATTAAAAGTTTTGCCACTCGGTACAATTTTGGCTGAAACTGATATATTCTGAAGCTCAAGCATTTATATGCATTTGTTCGCAAAAAAACTTTTTAAGTACTTATCCTAGCTATGATATCGCTGACTAGCATGTGACACTTCTGTAAAATTTAATAAATGAAAATTTCTTCCATAATATGGGAGTTACGCATGATGGTATTATTGCAAATCATATAAAGAGAAATAAAAAAATTGTGCATGAAAAATTTTAAAATAGAGAAAAACAACAAAAAATACCCCAATCGTTTTAGCAAGCCGAGTAAATTCTAATTGCATTTAGTGTGAGCACACATATTCTTGTACAGATTTTGTTGGAACTATTATGTTTTTTGTAAAAAAATTTCCCAAATTTTTCTTCATTATATTATTTTTACCAAAAATATTAAAATAGCATAACGATAAATATCCTTTCAAATGTTCTTCTACACGATTCAATTCAAATTCCCTATGCTGCATTTACTATTACTTTCCTAGTACTTTTTATTCGTTTAACCTTTATAAAGGTGAGTGTAGTATTGAAAAAGTTTATTTAGTACACTTAATTAATGCCTTTATCAATGTGAAAGTAGTCAATATTAAGTTTAGGCTAGCCTTTATAAATTTGAGTGGACGTGGACACTGTTGCACTACACAAGTATTAACTGCGAACAGCGTTACTGCAAGGGTTTATGCAATTGTTCAATCCGTCTGTCTGTCGGTCATGAAGAATGAAATAAACTAATTTGTTGTGTGGTTGTGCTTATTGCGTGAATCGAATTGTGAGTGTGGTCACAACGCAGCTACTCGACAAAACAAAATGACAAGCTACTTAGCTGGATACCCAAAACGAGACAAATTAATTTAGCAATTTCATTTTGCAAAAACAATTGCGGCTAATACCTAGTGCATATTTCGAAATACGGAGAATGAATTAACAAAAATTGAAAATGACACAAAAATGTGTCATTGTCAAAACATTTTAGAACGATTGGCGATATTATATTCAAGTAGCGACAGGTAGCGTTACAGGTTAGTTTCACACTGTCAAGAGTACTTGAGTTGGTAACAATCAAAGATTCCCCCTTAAAACTGAAGTTAGATGATTNTTTCACACTGTCAAGAGTACTTGAGTTGGTAACAATCAAAGATTCCCCCTTAAAACTGAAGTTAGATGATTCGAAGTGAAACCTGGAATTTTATGCTGATTCTATGACCACAAAATCACTTTGTCCTAGATTGATTTTTGAATGATTGTAGTAGTATGTTGCCTACAGTCCTCAATGTTATTTCAAATAACATTAAGGACTGTAGGCACTTTCCGCACTTCCATCTGGTCGTTGAGAAAAAAAAAAATCTGGTCGTTGAGAAAAGTAANTCGAAGTGAAACCTGGAATTTTATGCTGATTCTATGACCACAAAATCACTTTGTCCTAGATTGATTTTTGAATGCTTGTCCTCGTGATTGCAATGAAATTTTATGACAAGAAGAGCAAGAATACATGTTTTGCCTCCAGATCATTTCCCCGTTTTGCTTTAAGCATAGTTTCTNTTGCCTCCAGATCATTTCCCCGTTTTGCTTTAAGCATAGTTTCCTATTATCGCAAACACATTTTGAGTTGTTTATCGTTATAAGAAACTCTTAAACTTATACTTTACAATGCAATGCTACTATTATCACATTTTATTATAGCACGGAATTAAATAGTTTGATTACATATAGCCATATTCTGACTATTGTTTCCCGCAACCTCGCCGAAATTTTGTATTCATTATGTGATTAGAGAAGCGCAGATTTGTGATTTACTTCCATTATTTTATCGCAGTAGGTCAGGAAGCTTGACACATTCGATAAGACACTTAATTACAATTCTCAAATAGTTAAGTATGTAATAACTATATATAACTAGAAACCCTAGAATGGCGCGATTGGCAATGGAATTGAGTTTGGCATATGAAGTTTGTGGAATTAAATTACAAAGTATAAAAGCAGTTCATAAATTAAAGTCTCAATGCCAATTTCAAAATTAAGAATTGGAATTGTAATCGCTTAATTCTAATGAAAACATTGGCCTTATGACCTTTGCTAGAGAAATCAGACACTTTATTTTAAAAGCTTTATGTACTAAAAATTTTTTTTTTGTGATAAGGTATTTCAACATAAATTTGTATCTAGATCATAAAAAAATATTTACATGTTACTGTTAGCAATCTAGAAATACAACTGGATAGTAATCAAATCTACTATTAAAATACTTTAAGCTCACCCGTTATAACCACTCAACACTGATCATCTTTAGACTGGACAGTAATCTCAACGAAGAATTCTAACATATTCAATCAATTAAAAATTTTCAGGAAATTGAGTTAGATACATGANGGAATTGAGTTTGGCATATGAAGTTTGTGGAATTAAATTACAAAGTATAAAAGCAGTTCATAAATTAAAGTCTCGATGCCAATTTCAAAATTAAGAATTGGAATTGTAATCGCTTAATTCTAATGAAAACATTGGCCTCATGACCTTTGCTAGAGAAATCAGACACTTTATTTTAAAAGCTTTATGTACTAAAAATTTTTTTTTGTGATAAGGTATTTCAACATAAATTTGTATCTAGATCATAAAAAAATATTTACTGGTTACTGTTAGCAATCTAGAAATACAACTGGGTAGTAATCAAATCTACTATTAAAATACTTTAAGCTCACCCGTTATAACCACTCAACACTGATCATCTTTAGACTGGTCAGTAATCTCAACGAAGAATTCTAACATATTCAATCAATTAAAAATTTTCAGGAAATTGAGTTAGATACATGANTCAGTAATCTCAACGAAGAATTCTAACATATTCAATCAATTAAAAATTTTCAGGAAATTGAGTTAGATACATGAAACTAACAAAAATATCTTCTCGACGAAAATTTTGGAAAACAATACGTATTAATTTATGTAGAGTAAGCATAACTCTGTCACAAGCTTGCAGATAAAAGTATGTAATGTTATTTAATCCTCACCTGGATTTATTGCTGATGTGAGCAGAGAAGTGAGGAAAATTGTCAAAATTGTTGTTTGAATACTTAGTCCATGTAACAGTGAAAATGCCATAATTGACAATAAACTCCACTGTTAATCAAATGGGTTCAATAGAAAGATCCTTAGCATCTGTAAATAGAAGTTAATAAAATGTGTCAAATGAAATCAAATTCATTTTTTGTTATAGGAGTTATTCAAAAATTACATAACAACTGATACCCTCAAATCGACTTTGACACAAATATGAAATTCTTTTGGTCAATTTCAAATTTTTTTTGTACTAAGGGTTGTAGAGAAAGCCAGCTGACGATAAAACTACAATTGTGCGTTTGAAAATTTTATTACTTTGAAATTCAGTGTCAGATAAGTTTGATTAGGTACAATTGGAAAACAGGCCAAAAAAGCAAGTTGTCATTTAAATTTAAAGGAAATAGTGACAGGATATATCATAAATTTCACTTCGATATCTGATTCTCTGCATTTACGACTGATTCTGTGGAGGAAAGCAGAATATATGGAGAAATTGTAAACGAGGCAAGTACAGGGTGAGTAATCTTTTTTAGTACCCTCTTTCTTCACTTTCACCATAGCTCCTCCCAATCTATGTGGTTGCTTGCAATATGTGCGTATATCAAATCAAAAGGATTATTTTATAGGAAAGGAAATTCTACAATGGCGATGGCGAAAGGTGGTTAGTTGAGAGAATAAAGCCAAAGTGGAGAATACCTTGGGGATTTACTCCACCTCGCTCAACAGAGAACCTGCCGACCCCTCACTCTGCTTCTCTGCTTTATTTTGTGCGGATACGCCATGCTGTAATTCTAATTGGTCCTTAACTGAGAGTAAAAACCAAGTCCAGGAATGACCCTGCTGCACTATGCTTCTTAACTAAGTCTTCACTTTTTGAACTCAATTGAGACAAAAAGTGAAGACTACTTACGAAGCATATGGCAAACTCTCATTTCTATTTCTATCTAAATCCTGCCCACTCGTAGCTTTTGGTTATTTATTTCAACATTCTGCCGTAGCCGACTGACAATTTTCATATAAAACCCCTTCGCGGTGACATGGAAAAATGACGTCATGTGAAAGCATGCTTTCTAGGGTACTATAAAAGATTACTCACCCTGTATAGTGTGACGAAGTTTACGACTTTCTTTCCCAGTATGAGAGAGGAGAGCAACTGTGACAAACCATAGATCAATACGCATGATTTATATGGGAAAAAAATNGTTCCCAGTATGAGAGAGGAGAGCAACTGTGACAAACCATAGATCAATACGCATGATTTATATGGGAAAAAAATTTGATCGAGTCAGGCACCACAAGAAAATGACATAGACTAAAATACGGAAGGAAATTGTCAGAAAAGAAGTTTACTTCAATTCAAATAAATTTTTGTGATATATGGAACCACATACGAAATGTTAAATTAAATAACGGTTTCCATACCAAACTAAATTTTTTAGAGTATCGGAGATGGAGATAACGTGTTGTGTATATATCTTATGAATATACAGTGGAGCACGCTTATATGACCATACAATATAAGACCAATTCGGTTATAATACCAATTTTTGGCGCACTTGGTTTGGAACAATAGAACATGCGCAATCTCGACATTTTTCTTTTCTCTTCTTCTGTTTGAAGCTAAACACGTGCTCGGGCATACTAATTCCTTTACACAAACTTATTTTACTACTTTTCACACTTAAATTCATAAATGCATAAAGTAATTGATTCTTAAATTGGATAAAGTAAAGAAATTAAGTTCTTATTCGTTATTCTACAAAATAATAATAGGTGACCTGAAATCTGGAAAAACACAAGTAGTTGCAGCTATTCATGGATTAACCATAGGCTAGTTCAAACACTTATGCCTAAGTGCTTTGACTTCAAGGTCAGCTTAGGCAACAATAGCTAGATACAAATTTAACAATCAACACAAATTCTGTATAGATTTTTTAATTTGTATTTCTATACAGGCAACAATGTATTTCCCACTTTGCGATGAAATATTTCAATGACCGCTCAAATCGAAGTGTGTAGGGTGCTGGGAATTAGGGAGGATGGTGGGAAGTATGGAAGGTGGTGGGAAGTTGAAAATTGAAAATTGGTTGATGCGCGTTATATTCATTTGAAAAATCTTTCAAGAAGCATATGCGTTATATGCATGGTTACAGGGTAAAAACTAATGCGACAAATTTGCAAAGCAGCAGTATTTGTTTGCAGAAATATCAAACACCTTGCTCATAAATGTGAAGTATTTTGACCTGTACCGTTCTTAAAATATCAACCAGTATACTTTCCATGAATTAANTTAAAATATCAACCAGTATACTTTCCATGAATTAATTATTAGTGTTATAGGCTGTTAATTAGGCAATACCAATTAACACTTAATCCATGTTTTCTCATTAAATACTCTTACCAACAAAAAATTGGAAGAATAAATGTTTCGCGAATAACTGATTTCAAAAGATTCAGCTATAATAGCTATCAGAAATTGAACATTGGAGCATTCTAGAAACACAAAAAACCTAAAAGCTAGAAAATTCAATTAATTTCCATTGATAAATGTGGAAAGAAATGAGATTAGATTGCTAATCTACTACTCCGATTTTCTCCAAAAATAGTTGATGCTTTTGTGTGGTGAGAAACTATTGTATGTGAAATAGATAAAAATCCATATCATTTTGATAGAAATCCCAATTTTCTCACACTCCATTTGCTTNCTATTGTATGTGAAATAGATAAAAATCCATATCATTTTGATAGAAATCCCAATTTTCTCACACTCCATTTGCTTCCATGCCTCTAACAACTTTTATAAAAGGATAGCTTTTTTTCTCACAGCAAACAAGTAAGGGGATCTTTAAACACAAAAATCATGTATAAACTTCACCAATGATTTCCTATTTTTCACTTTCACCAACTTTTTCCTAAACTAGTTTTTTATCTCCGACGGTTTTCACTATAGAAATTTCATATTTCTTGCTCGTATTTTTGTACNAAACTAGTTTTTTATCTCCGACGGTTTTCACTATAGAAATTTCATATTTCTTGCTCGTATTTTTGTACCAAAATGAAATTTTTGAAAAGTTTGAAAATTATAGGTTATATTGTTATGATTAACTCGTGTTGTACTTATTGACAAAATACAATAATTAAAACTAATAGCTAAGCCCTTTATTCGTCAGAATCTAGTTTTACATCAATTTACTCAATCTGACAACTTGTGATTACAACTTGTGATTANCCCCTTTATTCGTCAGAATCTAGTTTTACATCAATTTACTCAATCTGACAACTTGTGATTACAACTTGTGATTACAAGATGTGATTAATTGTTTATGAACACGAATAGAAGCTTCACCGAATAAGCACTACCTACTGCCCAATTCAGCATGTTACATTGTAAGCATAATGACAACAATACATTCATGTTTGAGAAAACCTAGCGAGAAATACGTAGTTGCGGCTATAATGAGCAGCGAAAACAATACCTTGTAAAATTCAAGAAGGCTTTGTACATAAGTTAACCACTCAATGGCAGCCTGGGAAGAGTTATAACATATGTCATACTTTAGAACTTTGTTGATTCTGAACACACTACAGTCAAAATTGTGGGAATTCGAACATAAGACTCAATCCCCACTACTGTACTCATAAATGAGACAGTAGACTCCTTACCTGGCAATGAATGACCAGGAAGGAGAGTTTCAGAGTTGTATTGAGATTGAGGACAGGATCCCACAAATCGGCTCTGTAGCACAAATGGTAGTGCGTTGGGTCCGGAATACCCAAGACGTGGGATCATACCCCACCAGAGACCAAATTTTTGTGGTAATCCCTGTTTCAATCTCAAAGTGGCGTGTCAGCCCCGCCACAAAATGATATGTCATTTTTTACAGAGAGTTAAGCTTACGACAAGGAAAATTTCTTAGTGCTCGCGGAAATCAGATTATAGTTTGCTTAGAGATAAAAGGTCTAAACATATCTAAAAGTCAATGAGAAGAGAACTTTGACCCAATGCCGTTTGCTGGACAAGCATCGTCTCATAATTAATGGAAAAGTTTAATTTTTAGAGAAATGTTTTGGAGATAATATTAACCGTTTTGAGAAGACAATTGAAAATAGATTTACAAACTTTTACCTAACAACCTTTCGTTGACTATAACAGAATTTATGATTTTTTGAAAATTCAACTTTTTGGATGTTCTTTTAAACAAAATCTTGATATATTTTCTCAAAGTATGTATAAAAATTTAAATTTTCTAAAAATGATTTTTTTTATTACCATGATCAAAAATGATCGATTGAGATTTTACCCTACTTTCTTTGTCAAGCTGACACAATTTACTGGAATTAAAATTCTCTGGAAATAATTTGGCGACTATTATAAAAGACATTGCTTTCCTCAGAAAAAATCATCAGCTAAAAGTCTCTTCCCTTGACTTTAAAATATGCTTAAGTACTGCTTATGTCAATCGTCAGGTGTGATGTGTGAACATCGATTCTAAAAATGTTATTAGCTAAAATTGATAAATTATTAGATGAGAATGAAGATGGTACAGATAATGTAAGTTACATTAGAAGAGGTCAGATTAAAGGGGAAAGAAGTAGATTTATAATGAAATTCGTTTAAACGTTATTACTTATTTATTCAGTCTGAAACTACGCTGATTAATGGAGATTTCATGCGTGCAGGAATTATACATTTTCACCAGTCGAACTTTTTGGTGTGATGAGAAGCAAAAAACCTAGGCTTTTCTACACAGAGAAAATGATGTATTATTCCAACTTCTGTATATATGGTTGAACTATTTCTAAACATAAAAACACATTTTCCGAACATATGGCACAATATATCCCACAAGTGTGGTATTTTTCTTTGAAATGTCGTCGGAAAAACAGATAAAAAGTTTNACAGAGAAAATGATGTATTATTCCAACTTCTGTATATATGGTTGAACTATTTCTAAACATAAAAACACATTTTCCAAACATATGGCACAATATATCCCACAAGTGTGGTATTTTTCTTTGAAATGTCGTCGGAAAAACAGATAAAAAGTTCTATTTGAGGTGAAAAAAGCTATCACAAAAATAAATTCAATTTTTTATGTCTTTCAGTCTAAAATTCTTTCACTNCTATTTGAGGTGAAAAAAGCTATCACAAAAATAAATTCAATTTTTTATGTCTTTCAGTCTAAAATTCTTTCACTACTCAACGCACTCAAAAAATAACATTTTTCTATGCATAATAACTACTGATTTGAATTTCACATATTTTTTGTCGTTCTCTATTAAAATTTCAATTTGATGCTGAAATGTTGTGGGGATTTGAGCATAAGACTCAATCCCCACTACTGTACTCATAAATGAGACAGTAGATTCCTTACCTGGCAATGAATGACCAGGAAGGAGAGTTTCGGAGTTGTATTGAGTTTGAGAACAGGATTACTCAACTAGGCTCTGTAGCACAAATGGTTAGTGCGTTGGGTCCGGAATATCCAAGACGTGGGATCATACCCCACCAGAGACCAAATTTTTGTGGCAATCCCTGTNGTCAGCCCCGCCACAATGTCATAGTTTGTTTTCAATCATGGCGTTTGGGCGAAAGTTATAACCTTATAGTTTTTCAAACAGAACCAATACGGATTCTGCGGTATGTAACAAAAATGATATGGAAGACACTTATAGCCCTTCCTGGAAAAGCCTTTATCATAAATGGCCAAACTACATTGTATCTAAAAATTTGTGGAGAACATATTAAAATATTTGGAAAGACAATTAAAAAGTAAAGGAACAAAAAACATCAAATATCTTTCATAAATATAATAAAAATTTGAAAAATTCAAACAATGTGATGATCTTTACAATTATTGAACTTATCGCCGCTCGCATAACGCGCATGCACCTGCCATTTCTTCACACTTTCCACTTCTACCTAACGCGTCTCAATTGTTAAATCAATATCGCAAGTTTCAGCATACATTCAAGCGGTAAAGTTAGTTTCGACTCGAAATTTCTAAAGCAAAGTTTAGTACCTTATGTAACAAAATTAACTTCTCATTTCATGCTTACTTGAATCAATACCAAGAAGTTACTTTTTGACAAAAAGTACTAATCTTTGGCTAATTCTATACAACTCACTGGTTTCATGCATCCTTGTCCTGTAACTGGTAACTTCACTTGATNCTAATCTTTGGCTAATTCTATACAACTCACTGGTTTCATGCATCCTTGTCCTGTAACTGGTAACTTCACTTGATTTTTTAAATTTATTGTCATTTTTTTGCAAGTTGCCTTTCTTAATTTTGATAATAAAATCGACTGATAATTNTGATTTTTTAAATTTATTGTCATTTTTTTGCAAGTTGCCTTTCTTAATTTTGATAATAAAATCGACTGATAATTCCTATTTGATTTAGAAGCGCTACGTTATAGCTATGGAAAATTCTGACTTCAGTACTTAGTTGCCGTTCTTAGCAAAATTAAATTAATAGTCTAAGCAATTATTCATTTGTTTCTAAATTATTCATTTCTTTGAAGACGGCTTAAAACTAAATGGTTTTGAGAAACTACTCAGTTCAGAATAGAATGATGTTAAAAAACGAACTTAAAAAGTGAAGAAATTTAATGAAGTGCACAATTATTCCTCAAATGTGGGCTCAAGCTAAACCGAAAGTTGTCATTTTGAAATATCAAAAAAATCGAAATTTGAAAACAAAAATCGAAGTGCTAGTAACACCTAAAACTACTACAAATTTTAAGTAATTAAGTTAATTAAGTTAATTTCAATTTTAAACTAACTTTTAATCATATACTCACGCATGTGGACGTGTCTTTTCCTATTACTATATTTCTGTGAAATGATGTTACAGACACGTAAATAAATTAATAAAAAAAAATATATATATATATAGTCAAAGCTTGGCGCGAATGTCGTCACCCGATTTCTGCTGGAGTTTCAAGTTTAGACAAATCTCACTAATAAGAAAACCAGAAACGTATTGATGTAATGACGAGCAACAGACTGTTCAACAAATATCTCTTCTTATGGTTAGCAATAATACCATAAAGTGTAAACTTTTAGCCAAATTAGCGTGCCTAACGTATACTTATTTTATATACGCTAAATTAGATCGTTCAAAAAAAATTTTGAATAAATTATTTGATATTTGACTAATTCTGGGATAGTGACGACAGCAAATACACGAGGAATATTTCCATGGAGGTAGTAGTTTTGTGGGTAAGTATACCAACTGAGATTTGTTGGTTTGAATGTATCGTAATTTAGACACAATCTAGTCTAGTGTTTTTTTTAGATGAAAAACCAAATTTCAACATGAATTTCTTTGAGCTCAACTTACGACTGTCAAGTGGACCAGATTCTTTGAAATATGACCCGATTCTTTTTGAAATATTAGGATTTAGAAGGTTTCTCCTGTTAAAGTGAAACTCCTATTGTCCCAAAAATACTATTTCCACTAAAATTTCAACGCAAAAGTGAGAGAAACACGTTTGAAACTGAGACTGAAGAAGATCGTTGATTTTCCGGATCCTCAACTTTCTCTTTTCATCTATCAAGTTGAGAAGAACTTTCTATCCGCTGCTGTAAGCATGTGCGATTTCTATTGGAGAAGTCTCCCTAGTCTAGGCAGAGTTAGTTTATATTCTTGGGATGTATGGGACGTCACTTAAGGATGATTTTCGTAACACTTTCTACCTGTCCCTTTGTTCTTCGCTTATTCTATGATACAACAATTTACATTCGATACCACTCACAAGTTAAAATTTACTAGATTCACCCTTTTTATCCGATTAACACTTTCACTACTTTTGTCTGCTGTTTTATTTCCTAATTTCCTAATTCTTCTTTACTTTTTTAACAAACAATTTTAAGATTTTATTCACGACTTTAATGTTATGGACGAGTGAACTGTTACTGGAAACGTTTGTACTAAAAAAAAATAGTGTACTAATTTTGCTTGTTTCGAACTTTTGCTCCGACCAAAAAATACGAGTTGCTCTGTTGCAACGTGCACATTATATTTTTGTTAATAGCGGCCGAGATGATTTCGACGGTCAAGGTGCTTCGAGGCTATTATGGTAGCAATTGAGACAAGTGAACATGCAAAAACCAAAATATTTTAACATCGAAACAATTTTCTTAATTGTAAGTCGACAACGGTGCACCGTGACCATCAAGGAGCCAATTGTATGATGTACATCATCCGCAGAGTTAAACAAGTTAAAAATCAAAATCAAAATTATTTTGAATTATTTTGTCGCTGGAGAATACGGTTGCAACTAGATTATGACACGTCCAAAGTGCAAAAAAATTAATATCAAAGAATTTAATTTTTTATCACTGTGCACCGCTGGGCTGGAAGCGGTATACTGTGTCCAAGGATGAGAACTGTAAAAAATCTGAACATGCGAAAAAAAAAATTTACATTTTATTCATTATTCAAAATGTGAAGTGCACCACGGCGTTCATACTAACTNAACATGCGAAAAAAAAAATTTACATTTTATTCATTATTCAAAATGTGAAGTGCACCACGGCGTTCATACTAACTAGCATGGACTAAAAATCTGAATTTTTACGGCCGTCAGATATTACAACAGTAACTTTGGCATTTCTTTAATACAAAAAATACAACAGGTTGGTCTTGGAAAAATTATTTTGGAAATAAAATAATATGGATATAAAAGAAACGCATGACACTGAATATGCAAAAACAAGCTATAAAGATACAGATTAGAAATTTATGGAGAAGTTTTTGAAAACTATAATAAAACTAAAAATTAACTCACTGCGTTCCATTACTCCCCGACCTCTATTAGTACCCTGGGAAGGATAAAGTTAAGGAAAATTTTTTATCATCGCATTTGGTGCCTATTTGGGATAGCTCTTCCATGTATCTCTCTTTTCGACTCACGACGGCTATTTGCAGTGTGCGAATTAACAACACTAATGGTGTTTTTTTGTATTTCCCATTACATTAAAAAAATCTATAATTTATCTAACTCAAGAAGTCTTGGTGCCAAAATTAGACTCCATGCGTACGACTTTTTTAAACTATAGTCAGGATTTGCATTCCATTGCAATTCTTATACAGGTAAATTAGTGTTATTACTATAATAAAAATAGGTAGCAACCCGTAGAAACCGAGAGTACAGATTAAAAAACACAGATGTGTTCACATAATAGAGAAAGTACGAAAGAAGAGGAGAGACGTGAGTTTATAGAACCAAACAGACACCTAGAAATAGTACTTGCTGACAAAGTTAGATTTAAAATGACTCTATGGTGAGAGCTAACTAGATATACTTGACATAATAGAAACTAATTAGAAATACACGATTTAGCAAAAAGTAAAATTTTAGTTCCAAATAAAGACTTTTAGAAGATGNGTAGAAACTAATTAGAAATACACGATTTAGCAAAAAGTAAAATTTTAGTTCCAAATAAAGACTTTTAGAAGATGACTAGTTTAAGTTGTTATTAGCTGTAGCACTGTCTTGTCACAAAATTGCTTCGGGATACAGATACTAGTAAAATAAAGTTAAATATCTTTATGTCACCTGACAAGGAAGTAACTCCGATTATGCGCAGAAAGATTAGCAACAGCAGTATCATCTGATAATAAAATTGCTCCCAATTACCGTAGCTGGTTAAAAATAATTCTATTTTGTTGTCATAAACCTGTATCCATACAAGCTTGTACTTTAGTACAAGGTGGTTTATCTGAAATGTTTATAAAGCATACGAAAGGAGAATACATACACTTACTTTGTACATGTAGTTGAAGAAAATGTAAGCGAGGAATGAAAGTAGTAGTTGTAATGAGAAGTGACAATAATTGGAAGAATACTTTTACTGCGCACACCAAGCGAAAAATTATCATTCCATCATCATTATTCATCACACTTCAGGAAGATTCCACACGGGATCCATNGCACACCAAGCGAAAAATTATCATTCCATCATCATTATTCATCACACTTCAGGAAGATTCCACACGGGATCCATCCAGACTGATTCGAAATTTTTAATTGTTGCGAAAAGTGAAAATTGCCGAAAGGTACTAAACAAAGCACCTCTTGTTGGATAATGTGGTCATTACTTTCATAAATTTCTCTCACCAGCAGTATGTGAGAATGAAAGTNAAAATTGCCGAATGGTACTAAACAAAGCACCTCTTGTTGGATAATGTGGTCATTACTTTCATAAATTTCCCTCACCAGCAGTATGTGAGAATGAAAGTATAAGTATAGCCGTTGTTTCCTGCTTGGTATTCGGATGCTAAGAATTAGAGTAGCAGATAGAATGATTATAAAATATTAGTCAAATAATACAGATATATTGAAATAAAATTGATTCATATTATCATATACCACAGAAAACTGTACTACGATAAGCTTCTAGTTTCATATATTAAATTGTGTGCTATATCTCTCTATGGCTATGTTTGATTCAACCAGCTAGTTTTTGGTAGATAGTAGTAATTTTTCATGATATGTCCTGCATGGCAAAGCATATCGATCATATAATTCCCTCCAGTCGTGTTGTCCGCGGTTACTTGTCGGATCAAGGACTTAAAACTTCCGTAATCATTTTTTGATGTCAATACATAAACATAGTAAACTACATATGATCGATGCATCAATAATGCTTACCCACCATTAGAACCTTGCATGCACAGCAAAAACTTCGAAACATATATGTGAAACCTTATTGGTCTGGCATTTGACATTTTCAGATTGACACTTAAGCTGGATCTATAGTTGCCTTTCCCCGACCGTGCTTCGAGGAAAGTGCGGTGTGGTTAAAAAATTTCAATGACACAATCAGTTTTTTCCAAGGCAACTGCATTCAAATAGGTACTGAATATTTTTAACCACACCGCACTTTCCTCGAAGCACGATGGGGGAAAGGCAACTCTAGTTTCAGCTTTAGNCCAAGGCAACTGCATTCAAATAGGTACTGAATGTTTTTAACCACACTGCACTTTCCTCGAAGCACGATGGGGGAAAGGCAACTCTAGTTTCAGGTTTACGATTCATCAAAAACTTCTAGAACTTCTAGACTCTTTGAAATTTTTTGGAAACTAGAAATTGACAAAATCCAAATTTTAAAAATATACAACAAACATAAAATTTATGAAGAAAACTTATATCTTCATCATCACAAAAAATAATCATTTTAAATATAAATCAAAGAAGCTCCAGTGGAACTTTAAATACAGAACATGTGCCTGCAAAATTGTAAATTAATACATAAATTAGGCCAATAATAACTATATATTGAAGACAATTTCTTATGCATTCAGATTACAACATTACTCAGAACGGAGTAAAACAAAACTGCAAAATAGATAATATTTTGCTAGTCTCGGAGATTTACTTTGTTACAGAGTCTGATGTATTTAGGGAGTCAAAATCCCCCGAATGATCCACCACATTCTGGTGAATCTTTCCACCTCATCACTTTCTTGCAAAGAACATTTTGAAAAAAAAGTCCCAAAGGATTCCCACAACTGATATAACCATTACTCACACTTAACACTTCAGCCTATTTGTTTGCTCCAAAAACAACGAAGGTGTTGAGATATATTATCACTTCATACCATCGACCTTAAGTAATTGAGTTAGCTCCCACAAATATGAGCAAAAAATGTTTTGAGAATAATGATATATTGCAACTCAAGTATACAGAAGTCAAGTGATACCAAACTGTTTATGTTGATTTTATTATAAATTTAATATCATGGATAAGTGAGGTAATAATATAATGCAATACACGTTGTTGAACAATCTCTCTTAATGTATTTGATATAAACTTGAGTCAAAATGCATGTTAGTTTACCAAGGTTAATCCACATAATAACCCACGCACTCCACACTTGGCGATTCCTAATCCAAAATTGGCCAAAATTGAAAAAAAAAAAGTTGTGGCTTTAAACACAAAATTTTTGCTCAAGTCTATTCCGGTTACAACTATTGCTTTTTGTTTAAATTTTCAAAAAGTTTGGCCCAAAATTGAAATTGTAGCAGANAGTCTATTCCGGTTACAACTATTGCTTTTTGTTTAAATTTTCAAAAAGTTTGGCCCAAAATTGAATTTGTAGCAGAGCACGGAAGAAAATTATTTACATGTAATAGCATGGCGCAACTTCAAACTCCCACCTTCAGCCACCTTCAATCGATATTTTTTTCATTCTTTCTAAATTTGGTTAACCTTTATCTATACTTCAATTTGTACTTGCCCAAACTTGCCCCAATTGAGCTTTCGAAAAATTAAAAATAGTTTAATTTAAGGAACCGAATTAGTAACCGCGTATTTTATATAAATATATTTATACGACCAAATATTTCTGAGCCAAAAAAAATTCTTACTAATTCCATAATTGAATTTAACCTAAAGGCTAATTTATACTCAAACGACAGTTCATCCGTCACGATAAAGTCACCTTCCGTTAGCTAACTTTCGTGACGGATGCCAATTTATACTCTTAGGGCACTTGACGTTACCCGCTTCCGTCAAAAGTTAAACATGCTTAACTTTGACTCATCCGTCAAGTTGAGTTTACGTGACGGAGTGCTGTCGTTTGAGTATAAATTAGCTTTAAGGATTACTTCACTACAACCTCATTCACCGTATTTATTATATTTAAACCCGAAGGTTTTATTCAATTTGATATTTGGTGTTTACGTCTAAACCTAATTCATATTTATAATTAATTATTTTTCCACCAATAAAGAAATATTCTCCTTAAATTGTATTCACGTTGTTCATATTTTTTCAGTCATATCATAAAAATTTCTATTTGGTGAAAATGACAGGCGGAGATAGTGAATAAGAACCTAAGTCCTGCGTCCGCGGTCAAAAATGCAAATTTAGGAAAGAAAATGTAATTTAAGTATTTTTTAGCCAGATAATCAGTTGAGAGAGGTAATTAGAACCTAGAAAATTTAATTTGAACATTTTCAAAGATTTGGCCAGATTTGGATTAGAAATCGCCAAGTGTGCACTCGGGCAAACTGGGTTACTCGTACTAAAGTTTTGATAAAAACCTAGCGTCAAACTAAAGAAATAATAGGTCTAACTGAGTGAATGTGCAACAAAACATTCTCATTCAGACGTGTACACCAATTATTTGAGTGAGTGAAATTTTAGCTATAATGTTTGCGACTGGTTGGATTATTCTAACGAATAGGGTAGTTTCATTCACTCCATCTATTCATACTTATAATTGGAGGGTATTCCCGTTGCTGTCGCATAAAACACACACGTGATGATTTTTCATTTTCTATGAGATTTTGTAATGAATGTCATTTCGGATCCTCGTGATTGGCCGTCCTTTGTGATGCGCGATGAGAAACAAGTGACGCCGTCAACTTATTTTTTCTTAGAATCCATTTCAACTCCTTGCAGTCTCATTTTTCTCAAATCCATCAACGCAAATTTTTCTCTACTATTTTGAGATATCAGAATTCTAACTAAATTATTTTCTTTGATAAAAGCTGGAAGCCAATCATTATAATATTGTAAACTTTTAGTTGGAACTCCTATACACAAACTTTTTCTCTCGATTTCCATTAACTGTCGTAAGCATTAAGAAATAGATTGTTATTTTGTAAGAGTATTTTTTATATCTTTTTGACGTTCGGAATAACATAGTAAGACTTAGACGACGGTTGGGATATGGAATATCATTATCATAAAGTCCAATGGTTCAAAATAGGATACAATTTATTCCGACCCCAAATGGGTAAAGCTATCCAGATTCTTTTCCCCATCAAAAGAGTTCGTATTTTACTGGTAAGAAAGAAAAAGTAGAAAGAAATAAAAGAACAAAATGACTCTGCTCCAACACGTTTTCTCAATATAAATTTTTATGAAAAACCATTTAGTGCTTCACTAACGACTGAAGAAAAGGTTTTGACTCAACATGAAAATATATTAGGCAAACGAGAATTGGTGTGTGTTGAATGGGGAATATGAATTCTTAATTCTTCTTTAACACGTCAAAATCACCTAATACTTCTAAATAGATGTTATCGCTACACAGACCGTGTAGATCGACGTGGGGTAAAAACAACGACAACAAATTGAGAATGTTGTTTTATGTTAAGTATGATGATCTTGTTTCAAATTGTAGCCATTTGTCGAATTTATTTTTAGCGACAAGCTTACTTTCAATTCTGACATTCGATCCAAACCATTTCCAAAAAATCCTTATTGTCTTCCATAACATTAATTTTCATGTATTATTTTAAAAAGTCTAATATCTCACTTACCCAACGAACAAGAAATACAATGCGAGGTATATGGAATAATGCTAGATGTAGTGAGTCAATGGATTCGATATGATTTTAATTATTGTCGTTTCAATTTAGTTCAATGATATATCGTCACTTGTGGAATGTTCCACGAAGATTTGGCGCGGAAGTATGGTTCTGAATATATGGCAACAAAATTACGACGCCTAGAAAATACGGCATCAGAAAATATGTTTACTATGTATAGCAAATTATTATCGTTTAATTGAGCGAAATGTTCTCATGTTTTTATATTTTCACAGTTCTTTAAGCCATGCGGGGTCCGAATATTTTTATCACTAGTAAATTCATGTTTTTAGATTGGATCAAACTAGGAATAGTGCAATNACTTTCAATTCTGACATTCGATCCAAACCATTTCCAAAAAATCCTTATTGTCTTCCATAACATTAATTTTCATGCATTATTTTAAAAAGTCTAATATCTCACTTACCCAACGAACAAGAAATACAATGCGAGGTATACGGAATAATGCTAGATGTAGTGAGTCAATGGATTCGATATGATTTTAATTATTGTCGTTTCAATTTAGTTCAATGATATATCGTCACTAGTGGAATGTTCCACGAAGATTTGGCGCGGAAGAATGGTTCTGAATATATGGCAACAAAATTACGACGCCTAGAAAATACGGCATCAGAAAATATGTTTGCTATGTATAGCAAATTATTATCGTTTAATTGAGCGAAATGTTCTCATGTTTTTATATTTTCACAGTTCTTTAAGCGATGCGGGGTCCGAATATTTTTATCACTAGTAAATTCATGTTTTTAGATTGGATCAAACTAGGAATAGTGCAATNCATGCGGGGTCCGAATATTTTTATCACTAGTAAATTCATGTTTTTAGATTGGATCAAACTAGGAATAGTGCAATGATTAAAGTTTTCATATACAGTTTCTCATGTATCAAGTTCATCCAGTCATAATTTTGACGCCATAATTTTGGGGGCGTACTTTCGCAACAATATCTTCGATGCCGCATTTCTCGATCGTATTTTGTGCACCGTATCTTCCTGCTCTGTTTTCATAGAACACTCCTGGAATTTCTTTTTCCAAAAATTCAAATTTGGAAGTTAATGTAAGAGAAGTTCTCAGATGTCAATATTTCCATTATAGCGGGAAATATTTGATAAAGGGTATTCGAAATCCTCTTAAGAAGTTTGATATATAGGTTGTTCATCTGCTTTACTCATACTAATATAGCCATTTCGAATATAATATAATACATACAATACAAACAATGCATACAATACATACATACTAGATACCTACATACATGCATACTATACTCACAATATTGCATCCCATCACTGACCTACGTGATGTCAATATCCTATGACCCAATACATTTATTAGAAATGTGGTTCATGAATTGAGTAGTGGTCTCGAAATTAACTACGAATATTTTTGAACAAATAATTTATGAAAAAGTCTTCTAGTCCTTTGCAGAAATTGATTCTATTTTATGTTGTATTTCTTCAGACGAAGAATTAAATAAAAAATTCTGTTGGGTAACCTATTTATTTTTATTATTATTTTTTAATTTGAATTTTCAAATATTCAAATTTTGCTTGCGTGCCTCAATTCGAAATAAGAAACATTTTTCTTGGAAAGACTGAGTCAAATAATGTGATGCATCCTTGAACAGAATAACAAGAGCGTTATTGTGTTAAAATTTTTATTTGTTTTATAAAGCTGTGAACCAATAGACAAGCTACGTTGAAAGAAAGAGCGTTATTGTCTGTAACAAGTTATGCTGAAACTATGGAGTTCACAGGTCAATTTCAATGGGATAAGTTCATGGCAAACTATCATAAAATTCCATCCTTAACAATGGAAATAGAAATTNAATTTCAATGGGATAAGTTCATGGCAAACTATCATAAAATTCCATCCTTAACAATGGAAATAGAAATTCTATAAATCGTAGATTTTTAATTTACTATAGACTTTTTGTAATAATTTATTAACATTCAGTAAACCTATCAGCATAATTGTAGAATCTTTCCATAGTACCGTGATGAGCCTTCACATGTTTACTTGAACTTAAAACTAATTCTCTCGTATTTGTTTATATATTTCTTATTATATTTTCATGACAAAAAGACACAATATATTGAGATTAATACAGAATATAATGAAATCAATATTAAACATTCCTATTATAAAAGTTTATTTCTTTGTTATTAAAAATTTTATGCATAATATTTATCAGCACAAACGTTATTCCACATTTAAGTTAATCGGAGTTTTGCAAATATGATTAGATTAACAAGTTCTGATTTAGTAATTTTTATTTAAAAAATATCTCGACATTTATGTGTAGATGGATGATGTACTAAGCAATAAATGTATGGCAATCAATGGTTATATTTTCATGGCGTGACATTTTCAACGTGTTGCATTTTCAATGATAGAAATTTAAGGTTGTTAGGTTACTCTTCAGATCTTAACAGAACCAACTTTCAGAATTATCGCACTTATCCCAAACATTTTGACATCATCATAAATATATTATGTTCATAGTACAATACATCTCGTACGAAAATGTAAGTAATGTTCCATGTTATAACCAAAAATTTACACCTTCGAACAAGGTTGAGATGAGTGTCAATTAAATCAAATTTCTAATTAAGTTGCTAATTTTTAATTTAATAATCATAATTTTTTTATTTGCGATGGACAGAAATTAATTATTACTAATACCCTCTAGATAAGGTTGCTTAAGCAAGAAGTCAAGCATAAATAGGGTTTAACAATTCTGTTGCTAAGGGTTGTTTTTTAAAAATAGATCAGAAATCTCCCATGCCAAATTAAGGATAAAAATTTGCTCTTGCCTTTTGACTGAAATTTGGCCTTAGTAACCGTTGACCTGAGTGCTTGTGAAAATTCATACAATTCTTCTAAGCTTCTAGCTTTAAAATGAGGCATCGACAACAACAATCAGTCGTCATTTACGCGAGCAACTGATTTTCAAAAGCCTATACCACATTTACAAACACACTGTATATTCATAATTTACTTCAAACCTGACGTTCGCGTAGATTTTCATTAATTTCACCCCATGCTATCTAATTTACGAAGGACATGAAATTAAACCAAGTGAGGAGGACATGATGTATTATCCACTTTTACCTGTGCACCTGAATTCGGGAAGTATTAGTACTTCTACTCGTTTATCATGGAGATTTTGCACTTCATCAAAATTTTAATTATGTTGTCACTTTCGAGTTATGAAATATGTTTCTTCGAAGTAAAATTAACTTTATATAGTGGAGTTGCAAAACTTTCATGAAAATCAAGAAATTTATTTTTATTTTTGTTGGTATGTTGCGTCGATCAAAATTTAAAGTAATCGTGCTACAGTAGATATTAAATTTAGTCACAAGCAATTTTTATTCAGAATCGTCTCGAAAATCTTATATGTAGTATTTTCACCACATATTTTATTTGGATTTTTTTGGATTCAGTTTTGTGGAATATATATTTTTATTTAACTTTATCAATTTTTATATAAAAATCATAGTAGGTTGAGAAGAAAGTGGTTAAAATAAATTAACAAAGTTATCATATTTTACGGCTGTGTACAAAAAACAGTATTTTTGAGTGCTATTCAATGCAGAAGTATACACATTTTCTGAATTGGATGATATTTTCTTATGGTAAAGTTCTAAGTGAATGACTTATGTTTGAGACATCTGTAAAGTCTTGTGACAAGTTACCGATCAACTGCTTACAACATTTTGTTCTAAACTTTTGTCATTACCAGAACCATGTCAGTTTTTTTTGTAACAAATGAAAAAAGTTTTCCCGACAAGATTTTAAGTTTTTCACATCTTTTTTCTTTACAGTTTCTGGTTCTTGACATCGTCTGCTTCGTGTTTTTAATTTGCTTCACTTATTTCTCGTTTGTTGCTGACATATCTTACAATAGCTCAAGCGCAGCATCTAGGTAATAGTGAATGAGATTGTAGTTGGATGCAAGGTTAAGCAGCGTCTAATTTTACAGTTGATAATACAAGTAAGCAAGCAAACATTTTATAATACGTATGCAATCGTTAAGTCTAGGGTCTTTGAAGTTGACTTTTGGATTCTCTTGTTCAAAACTGGTGCTACTCAGACGAAATATGATGCATCTATTTGGCATGATTTTATTACTTACATGAAAGCAATAGAATCATTTACATGTAAATTATCCTAAAAGTTTTCCATTTCTAGCCAACTCTAAGCGTTTCTATGTTTCTAATTTTATGAAGAATGTTAGGTTCGCTTAGTGGAAACTTGAGCCACTCAAACGACACACTTAATATTTATTTAGCACGATTACATTACTACATCCTAATAATACTAGGTTCATCTATTTAACTATGCATCTGTCTATCCAACTATCTATTCACCCACCTATTCATCTACCTATCGATATGTCTAACCGTCTACTCACCTACCTTTCGGTATGAATGAATACAACCTATCAATGTATTCATATTGTGTTAGCGGTTGCTATGGGTTGCTACTTAGATGTATCGAATGAAAGAGAACCTTTTTATAAATGACTCTTTTTGATCATTTTGACATCATGATGAAATTATTAACTTTTAAATCATGCTTTTGAGTCAAATTATACAAGTACGTGAAATTGCACTATCAATGTCAGAAACTTCAATAGTTCCCAATGTAGTTGCATAAAAGTGGTTTAAAATTGTAAAGCTGCTCCCGCAATGCTTATGGGTTAATGCGGATCCTAAAAGTACCTGCCATATAGATAGTTCCTGCGTTAGGGTCAGTACTTCAGTAGAGGTCTTCCTGAACCATAACTACCCGCGAGGTCTTATTTCCTTTCGCATAGTGCTTTTTAATCTATCAGCAATAATAAGTAGAAGTAAAAATGAGCAAAAACCGGGAACAGAAACCCACGAACTCCAATTTCGATGGTCCTAAAATTTTTCCATGGGTGACCCAAGGTTTTGGGAATCCGAAGGAAATTATGTTTAGTTTGGCTTAGTGTATATGGAAGAGATCATGACCTAGGATTATTCCATAGCTTGATTGAATGTTTTTGAAAATATATTTAAATTTGCAGATAAGAGTGGTGACAAAACATATATCCGTTCATCTATTCATAAATCTTACATATTTTGGCTCCCATCATAAAAAACTTTGATTAAACAAGCATCGAAATATCAAGAAAAGGTTAAACTTAGATACTAATTCTTCTAACAATTACTTTGGTGAAGGTAAGAGAAAATTTCTTTATTNTTTGACATCATGATGAAATTATTAACTTTTAAATCATGCTTTTGAGTCAAATTATACAAGTACGTGAAATTGCATTATCAATGTCAGAAACTGCAATAGTTCGCAATGTAGTTGCATAAAAGTGGTTTAAAATTGTAAAGCTGCTTTCGCAATGCTTATGGGTTAATGCGGATCCTAAAAGTATCTGTAATATAGATAGTTCCTGCGTTAGGGTCAGTACTTCAGTAGAGGTCTTCCTGAACCATAACTACCCGCGAGGTCTTATTTCCTTTCGCATAGTGCTTTTTAATCTCTATCAGCAATAATAAGTAGAAGTAAAAATGAGCAAGAACCGGGAACAGAAACCCACGAACTCCAATTTCGATGGTCCTAAAATTTTTCCATGGGTGACCCAAGGTTTTGGGAATCCGAAGGAAATTATGTTTAGTTTGGCTTAGTGTATATAGAAGAGATCATGACCTAGGATTATTCCATAGCTTGATTGAATGTTTTTGAAAATATATTTAAATTTGCAGATAAGAGTGGTGACAAAACATATATCCGTTCACCTATTCATAAATCTTACATATTTTGGCTCCCATCATAAAAAACTTTGATTAAACAAGCATCGAAATATGAAGAAAAGGTTAAACTTAGATACTAATTCTTCTAACAATTACTTTGGTGAAGGTAAGAGAAAATTTCTTTATTNCAAGAAAAGGTTAAACTTAGATACTAATTCTTCTAACAATTACTTTGGTGAAGGTAAGAGAAAATTTCTTTATTAAAATCAATGAAATCAGATATTGTTTCAAACAAATGAAAGCCTGTCTTTGACTGTGAGACGATGATGTGATAAACAAGCGGTCTAGGAATGGTACTTTTAGACAATGTTGAAAATCTGAAGTTTTGTATGGTTTATTATGTAAGTTAATAAAAATAGTTGTTTGTAGATATTCAATGTGTAGTAATGTTGCTAATATGGATATTAAACCATTATAAATAATTAATTTGAGTCCGATCCAAAAATTTTAGATTTTGATTAATATTTTGAAAAATTTAAATGAAATTTCGATTGATTAAAATTAATAAAATGAAAATTCAGCGATGGTAAATATCAATGGATAAATATCACTTAATATCTTATCTAACCATATCTATTCAAAAATAAATATTAATATTTATGATATTTTTTCAATCATCCGTTTCTTTTAGTGTCATTTTAGCTGGGACAAGCCAATGATTGAGAAATAATAAATAAGTCGTAAATTTTACTACTCGATGCCATTTTAATGTTTGCTATAGCAGAAAAATTAAGTTGAAGCTTTTGAGTTGAAAATTTAACTCAATTAGGTAGAAAAATAATTTAATATAATTTAATTGAAGAGTTTTAATAAAGAAATTCAAACAATATTTCTTAATTCTATTTTTATTTTATTTTTATTATTTCTTAGCTTGCCATTTTGTCCAATTTTCTCCAATTCCACCCGGCAGATATGCGCGGAATGGAATTTCAAATAACAAACCGCTATCTCTGGCTTTTCTGAGGAACGTTTGTACGGCAATTCAAAAAAATAATAATACTAAAATATCGGGTTGATTGCCATTTATCATAAATATTCTATTTTATCATCCCTGGAAATTTCTATAATATGATTAAGTTTATTGAACATGTTTTAGAAATTTAACTGAGAGAAGTCGCATTTCAAACTTCCGTATCAATAGATTGATGGCTTGTATCAAAAATCATAAAAAACCTAACTCTAGACCATGGTCAAATATTTGATGAAATTAGATGTAAATTACTTCATGGTCGTAGTCATTTTCTTATTATCGATACCAACAAATAACCATGAGCAATTTGTCAGGGTAATTTTAATCCTCACATCAAAATTATCATGATCCCTAGTTCATATTTCAAATATAAATTCATATTTCACGTTAAGGACTCAATATTTCTGTCTGTATAAGACATTTTCATGTTGAGTCATCCACTTTCTCAAATCGTAAATGATGCAGTAAAATGTTTTAATATAAATATGCATGGTGACATGTTTGAACAGAAACAATTTAATCACTAACATTCGTCTATTTTTATAGTATAGCCTTTTTTATGACAAAANGACATGTTTGAACAGAAACAATTTAATCACTAACATTCGTCTATTTTTATAGTATAGCCTTTTTTATGACAAAACAGTCTGGTCTAGCTTTTAACAATTGGGATCCGAATAAATTGTATCATATTTTGAACCATTGGGCTTTATGGTAATAGTATGCCATATTCTTTCCGTCTCCTCAGTTTTCACATTATGCTCTTATGTTCAAAAATTTATGAAAAATATTTCTGCAAACCATACTCCATTCTTACCGTCTACCACATTGTACATNTTGGGATCCGAATAAATTGTATCATATTTTGAACCATTGGGCTTTATGGTAATAGTATGCCATATTCTTTCCGTCTCCTCAGTTTTCACATTATGCTCTTATGTTCAAAAATTTATGAAAAATATTTCTGCAAACCATACTCCATTCTTACCGTCTACCACATTGTACATCAACCCAGATAACAGTTTTGTATTGGATTTTGTAAAGAAACGTTACAATATTAGAGAAGATAGAATTAAGGCAATTCCTGCACTGATGCTTTAGTATACGCTTTAGTGAATTTAAGGTTTGTGTGTGAAATTGAATATCTCTACTTTGATATTCAGATTACTCCTGTCGGCATTGACGCAGTAAATGGGCAAATTGTTTCTACAAAATTATATCTGGTAAAGTAAGTTTAATTGAGATCGGATTTTTGCTATAGTCGAAGAGGGATTGAGGGACGTTTCAGGAAATTTTTCTATGAATCTTGCAGGATAATGTCGTCAATATTTCTTTTGCCCAACGTGGGTCAACATTTAGCAATAAATTTGACTAACTGACTCTAAGATACATACAATATGTCTTTTTCAAAAGAAAAAAGCAGTCGGTTGTGTTCAAACTATATTTAGAATGAATGTTTATAAACGAACTGTATTATTGCTGCTCAGAGTAGTATGCTCTCAAGCAGTTGTGTTCCAATATGGCGGCCAAAGTCTATTTTTGCTCACAAAACAGCCTGCCATTACGAGCATGCACGGGATCGAAGACATTAACGTATTATCTATTTATGTCTCGTTTCTTACTTTTGTGTTTTTTCCCACTGCCACTGGAGTAAGACCCACATTTGTGATGCAAACCTCCGTTACATGGTTTGCTACTACTGTTGAATCTAGGATAAAAATGACTAGATAGAGCCCTCTACCGTGAAACTTAAAATTAGAATCAAATGAGAAAAGAAAAAACAGTGTTAATTCTAAGTTAAGATATTGGAAGTCAGTGTTTTTTTCTCTAAGGCGAGGACGGTTGGGTTTTTGACTGACTTAGTTGAATTTAATTAAAAATTATAAAATAAATCATAATAAGAGAAAGAGTTTAAAAATAGCCAATTGTAACCTTGAGGTGAAAGGATTTTAGACAGGATCTCGGAATCGAACTGAAGTATTCCTTTCTGCCGAGNGACATGTTTGAACAGAAACAATTTAATCACTAACATTCGTCTATTTTTATAGTATAGCCTTTTTTATGACAAAAAAGTCTGGTCTAGCTTTTAACACTTGGGATCCGAATAAATTGTATCATATTTTGAACCATTGGGCTTTATGGTAATAGTATGCCATATTCTTTCCGTCTCCTCAGTTTTCACATTATGCTCTTATGTTCAAAAATTTATGAAAAATATTTCTGCAAACCATACTCCATTCTTACCGTCTACCACATTGTACATCAACCCAGATAACAGTTTTGTATTGGATTTTGTAAAGAAACTTTACAATATTAGAGAAGATAGAATTAAGGCAATTCCTGCACTGATGCTTTAGTATACGTTTTAGTGAATTTAAGGTTTGTGTGTGAAATTGAATATCTCTACTTTGATATTCAGATTACTCCTGTCGGCATTGACGCAGTAAATGGGCAAATTGTTTCTACAAAATTATATCTGGTAAAGTAAGTTTAATTGAGATCGGATTTTTGCTATAGTCGAAGAGGGATTGAGGGACATTTCAGGAAATTTTTCTATGAATCTTACAGGATAATGTCGTCAATATTTCTTTTGCCCAACGTGGGTCAACATTTAGCAATAAATTTGACTAACTGACTCTAAGATACATACAACATGTCTTTTTCAAAAGAAAAAAGCAGTCGGTTGTGTTCAAACTATATTTAGAATGAATGTTTATAAACGAACTGTATTATTGCTGCTCAGAGTAGTATGCTCTCAAGCAGTTGTGTTCCAATATGGCGGCCAAAGTCTATTTTTGCTCACAAAACAGCCTGCCATTACGAGCATGCACGGGATCGAAGACATTAACGTATTATCTATTTATGTCCCGTTTCTTACTTTTGTGTTTTTTCCCACTGCCACTGGAGTAAGACCCACATTTGTGATGCAAACCTCCGTTACATGGTTTGCTACTACTGTTGAATCTAGGATAAAAATGACTAGATAGAGCCCTCTACCGTGAAATTTAAAATTAGAATCAAATGAGAAAAGAAAAAACAGTGTTAATTCTAAGTTAAGATATTGGAAGTCAGTGTTTTTTTCTCTATGGCGAGGACGGTTGGGTTTTTGACTGAGTTAGTTGAATTTAATTAAAAATTATAAAATAAATCATAATAAGAGAAAGAGTTTAAAAATAGTCAATTGTAACCTTGAGGTGAAAGGATTTTAGACAGGATCTCGGAATCGAACTGAAGTATTCCTTTCTGCCGAGNTCAATTGTAACCTTGAGGTGAAAGGATTTTAGACAGGATCTCGGAATCGAACTGAAGTATTCCTTTCTGCCGAGTAGGGGATTTGGAGTACTAGTCTCAACAATTACAGCATACAGATATGGTTGAACTTTGTTCTTTTCTGATTACAGATTGACATATGGAATAAGTTTTTTGTCTTTTTCAATAAAATTTGAATGTGATTTCAATCGCAAGTTGTCCTTCTGGCACCATTCCCAATATATCATCTATGCAAATGTTAATACTTTTTCATGACTTTGAATTCTTAGGTCATAATTTTTTTTAAGCCAATCAATCAATTGATAGAAAGGTTCAGGGATTGTGTATTGGTGTGAAAGTGAACAGAGAATATCTATCAACAAATAAATACTAAAAAAGTTCTTCTCGTTGTCATAACTTTATTTTCTTTTATACACTGTATTTTTTCTGAAGGTAAAGAAATAATTGATAAATTATGATCAGTAAACGCTCGAGATCTACATATTCTTATGTCAACTTCAGTTTTATAATTTGGAACACTCAATGTTAGGTTCTTAATTCCACTCACTTTTGCTTTTTTAATCTGACTATCACTAGTCTTACAAAAGTGAGACAACAAGTCAGAATTTAATACTTCCATGAGTATTAAACGGATAGATAACATGGGTAAAAAATTCCACAATGGATTCTGGGACGCAAGCTTGATGAATTAGAATTGACAACCTATGTTATAATTGATGACACTAATTAACATTATAGTCCCCAACAAATTTTAGATATCGTCATTGGGGATAGACAGTCATAGTTAACAACTCGACTTTTTTTATAGTTATGGACATTCACTAGAAGACAGAGTATAAGTAAAATAAGCTGTTTAATGTTGTCAATAATGTTTCTTGACAAGAAACAAAAATTATTTTCAGTAGGTTATACCATAACACGCAACTTTTTTTTAAATATAAAAATTTTATTCATGAATAATCGGTCGATATTTAGAGGCCATACAAGGCAATCGAGATGTAAACTAAATTTACATAGAAATAGTATTTTGTTTATTTTTATGAAAAAAAAAATATTTTTTTTAATAGGTTACGAGTTATGGTGTAACTTGATGAAAGTCGCTTTTTGAGTTTCGTTGTCAACGAACCTAGGTTGTTACTTTTCATGAAATAAAGTAAATTCAGATTACCTTAAAGTATCATTTTAAAGATTTTCTGGTGAAGAACTAAAATTATTTTAAATTGTGAATACAGATAGTGATATAAAGATAGAACACAAGTCCAGATAATGCTGGCATATACAGGACGTTTACTCTTTTTTGCACCTTCTTTCTCCAATTTCATCGTAGCTCCTCCCAATCCATGCTGCTACCAGCAATAGAGTGTGAAAAAATGACGTCATGCTTTCTAAGGAGCAATAAAATGTTAAACACCCTGTACGTATGACTCAAATCTGCTTTCACTCTTCTACACGTAGAGGAGAAAAGTAACAGCAAAAAATATAGTATGTATTGACAAAGTCAGTGCACTGGATGAGGGAAAAGTGCGAATCGGGTAGTTAAAAATAGCTTTTCTGCTTATTCTCAAAATTCTGTCATCAAACATTTGATATTATTGGTGATTTTTCAGTTGTTGAGTTTACCGATAATTTCGTGTCACATGTTCCAATTTCATTGATTACTGACTGTAACTAACTTTGTAATTAGTCAGACACGTTCTCTTTGACGGAGATTGTTAAATCAAATAGTCAATTATTTTGTCGATCGGAATAAAATAGAAATATTTATGAGGTGAAAAGAATTTACAAGAAAGGAGTTACCCACCCATTTCATTTATTTTATTAGTATCTAGAAAGATAGTTGAGATGATCAACATAGGAGTTGAGATGATCAACATAGGATTGTTATTTAATTGATTTTCGAGGGAGCCCAAAGAAAACACATGCAGATTTCTATTTAATTTGATCACCTCAGGTAATCAAACCTCTCATCAGNCGAGGGAGCCCAAAGAAAACACATGCAGATTTCTATTTAATTTGATCACCTCAGGTAATCAAACCTCTCATCAGATTTTTATTCTTCTCGGCTAAACTCTCTATGGGACGACTGTATCGAACTATTTGCCAAATTTTGGGTGAATTCAAGGAAATCATATGCACAATTCACCACTGCCTGTGATAACCCACAAAGGTGAAACTAGTCGGTAGATTTTGTTGCACCGTCTAAAATATTTTTCAGTAGGTTAAGATTTACACGCATACAACAAATTCAACTTAATCTATCGAATCCACGTGATGCATGGTATTTGAGCCTACCTCTTTTGCGTCAGTTTTATATAAGTTTTTAATACATTCAAAAAACAAATAGAAGGATAAACTATCCGTAGTTAGTTGTAGATAGATGTAAAAATATTAAAACTGAATTATTAAAAGACAAGTTATTGGGAATTTATTATGAAAGCCAATAAAGTTCAATAAATATGCTCTTTGAATTTTCCCAAATTTCTCAGATATCGGAAATGCGAGATCATCCACTACTATTCTATAACCACTGCTTCTTCTACTAGGTTTTGTCTTTGTATAATAAAAATATAGCATTTTGGTTTGTTGAATCTGAGTTTCAGAAAAAGAAATAGAACAAGAAAATAAGATAGGGGAGAGATGATTTTTACTTTATTTCCTGATGCTGAAAGACTTGGCAAGAAGTAACGAATCTTGATTCCATTGTAACAATACAAGTCATATTTTTATAGTACTCATTTAATTCTACGCACACCTCTGATCCCCACACAATTTCCCTACCATATAAAAATAATGTGACAAACTAAAACTTTCCATTTCGTCAAAAGAATGTAATGGATTAGTAAGCGCATATCGTATTATCATCTTTCAGTGTTTCAATAAGAAAGAACGTATATTGCTCATAGATATCTACAAGGTTTGTTAAAATTTCACTGAAGAAGCAACCACAGTGGAAGAAGTATATTCGCTTTTGTAAAATAATGTCATGTAATGAACGAACGTAAGCAATAAACACACCAACCTTCTAACCAGTTACAGTCGACGCGTAACGTATACCTTATATACTTTAAAGGATAACAGAGCATTATTGTACGTAGGAATGTGTTCTTCTTGAGATAAAAGCTTAAAGTTTCAGTTTCTGGTAACGACCCCTCGCTCCTTTTAGATTAAAGATCCTGACGATAGATAGATGGAGTCACCCATATGTCACTACAGTGCCGAGTACACAAACCTGATAGATTTACGAACTGCCTTATGTTAGGAGTTAATCTCACCATTAGAATTAACTGCCCTGAACTCTATTGAGTTACCCGAACGGAATCCGACAGATTTTGAACATGATTAGACATGACGTACAATCAAGGCAAGCAGCTCACAGGATAATACGTTTTTATGGATTCAGTCATTTAGTTTACTATATCACACTGTATGGAAAGTTTTGGCAGACATTCCATACTATCAACAACAACTCAATCCTGAATCTACTTCGTTAATCTNCGAACTGCCTTATGTTAGGAGTTAATCTCACCATTAGAATTAACTGCCCTGAACTCTATTGAGTTACCCGAACGCAATCCGACATAGATTTTGAACATGATTAGACATGACGTACAATCAAGGCAAGCAGCTCACAGGATAATACGTTTTTATGGATTCAGTCATTTAGTTTACTATATCATACTGTATGGAAAGTTTTGGCAGACATTCCATACTATCAACAACAACTCAATCCTGAATCTACTTCGTTAATCTNTACTGTATGGAAAGTTTTGGCAGACATTCCATACTATCAACAACAACTCAATCCTGAATCTACTTCGTTAATCTCAACACAAAAGATAATTAGTTAGATGAAAAACGGTAATGAGTTAATAAACTCCGTATGCAAGCACAGATGTTGTATTTAAAGAACAAATTTATACTCATTTAAGTTATCAATGAGCAAACACTTATTTATACAAAATAATTATAGCACATTTTGTTTTACTGGAGTATGAGGTACTATACTTTTTATATAGCTAAACTCTTCCCCTTAGCAGCGATCATGAAATATGGACTTAACCATTCAGTGGAAGCATATGTGTCGGAGATATTTAGGTAACCAATACTCACAAAAAAAAAAATTTATGACTGAATTATAAAGCATTATATAACAGTATCAACATTCCTTAACTGAAATATCAATCTTAAGTAGCTAAAGTTTCAGCAGCAATAAAACTGTGTGGCTCTGAAAATTGAAGAACTTCAAAAACGGTTGATGAATCTTGGTAACTGAGGTATAACCTGCGATAAATCGGATTAAAAAATTGATATGGACGATCATTACATCTAAAATATGTGATTGCATACATTTCTCTGTAAAGTAAAATATAGGTAAAGAGAATCTTTATTGTTTCCAAAAATTTATACTCGATAAGACTCACTGGAGAATTTAGGTTGGCTGGACAAGTATTTATTGTAGACAAAGCTTTGCAATGGTCATATGCAAAGTCTAGTGAATCATGTCAGAATTAATTGAGTCACCAACAAGTTTCTGAAATTTAAACCATTGTCTTATGCTATTTAAAATATTTCTCATGCCTCCACCGTCAGAGTATTATGATATTAGGGTGTCTCTCTGAGGATAGGTGTAGAGNTACTGTATGGAAAGTTTTGGCAGACATTCCATACTATCAACAACAACTCAATCCTGAATCTACTTCGTTAATCTCAACACAAAAGATAATTAGTTAGATGAAAAACGGTAATGAGTTAATAAACTCCGTATGCAAGCACAGATGTTGTATTTAAAGAACAAATTTATACTCATTTAAGTTATCAATGAGCAAACACTTATTTATACAAAATAATTATAGCACATTTTGTTTTACTGGAGTATGAGGTACTATACTTTTTATATAGCTAAACTCTTCCCCTTAGCAGCGATCATGAAATATGGACTTAACCATTCAGTGGAAGCATATGTGTCGGAGATATTTAGGTAACCAATACTCACAAAAAAAAAAATTTATGACTGAATTATAAAGCATTATATAACAGTATCAACATTCCTTAACTGAAATATCAATCTTAAGTAGNACATTCCTTAACTGAAATATCAATCTTAAGTAGCTAAAGTTTCAGCAGCAATAAAACTGTGTGGCTCTGAAAATTGAAGAACTTCAAAAACGGTTGATGAATCTTGATAACTGAGGTATAACCTGCGATAAATCGAATTAAAAAATTGATATGGACGATCATTACATCTAAAATATGTGATTGCATACATTTCTCTGTAAACTAAAATATAGGTAAAGAGAATCTTTATTGTTTCCAAAAATTTATACTCGATAGGACTCACTGGAGAATTTAGGTTGGCTGGACAAGTATTTATTGTAGACAAAGTTTTGCAATGGTCATATGCAAAGTCTAGTGAATCATGTCAGAATTAATTGAGTCACCAACAAGTTTCTTAAATTTAAACCATTGTCTTATGCTATTTAAAATATTTCTCATGCCTCCACCGTCAGAGTATTATGATATTAGGGTGTCTCTCTGAGGATAGGTGTAGAGAAATATAATGCATTAAAGCTAACTATACACGGCAAAAGAGAAGAGGAAATTTTCAAGAAAAAATAATTCCCCTCATGTAAAAATATTGCATTATGGATACACGGAGAAAGGGGTTTTCTGTCTGTTTCATTATGAGAGGAGAGGAGAAGTTTAACGATTGCGCCTATTTGAGTGTTGGCATAAAAGAAAAACCATCTTACATTAATGCGGAAGGAATCTAGAATTTCCTTGTCGTTCCCACCGCATGTGTTCAACTAGCCCACTCTACACATAATCCCTTACATCAATGCCAAATGCGATATACTATAAAAACTTTGTTAAAATTAAATTTATGGTCTAGTTGAGTAAATTAAATAAACTTCGTCGGAAAAAAAGTTTGAAGTAAGATGAGAAAATTCGAGTATTGACGTAACTTCTCATCTTTCTAAAAAGGTTGCTTTCTCGTATATAATTAACATTACATAATTATCCTAGAAATTTGAGCTATCTCCACTGCCATACATTTTAATATATCGTACAACCTAACACAAAAGCTGCAAATTGAATTTAGCAACATCAAAATTGCAAACGTCATATAACAAAAATTAGTACGAGGAAAGATCTTTAACAATTGTAAGTTTCCAGGCATTACTATACCTTAAAAGTGTAAATTAAACAGTTTGAGGCACTATAGTTATATTTGCTAACTATCCGAAAAGTTATAATTGTAGTGCATTTGATATCTAGCAATTTTTCAAAATTAGACAAGGAATTTCATGATGAAGGTCTATTACACAAGTAATAGTTACACCTTTGTTTGTTTTTCTCCATCTCCCTACTACTCTTTTTAATGCAGACNCATAATTATCCTAGAAATTTGAGCTATCTCCACTGCCATACATTTTAATATATCGTACAACCTAACACAAAAGCTACAAATTGAATTTAGCAACACCAAAATTACAAACGTCATATAACAAAAATTAGTACGAGGAAAGATCTTTAACAATTGTAAGTTTCCAGTGATGAAGGTCTATTACACAAGTAATAGTTACACCTTTGTTTTTCTCCATCTCCCTACTACTCTTTTTAATGCAGATACAGATATTTTTGACATTTTGACAAGTTTCATTACTTTGAGATATGTTAATTACTTTCCAAACTTGTCTAATAGTTCGCCGATTCTGCAACTGACAACCCTCAATAAGAAAAAGTACAAACATAAATCTTAGGAGAGAGAAAATCCATTGGAACAGCTTATAGTTTTGCGACGAGGAATTTTTAATCGAAATCTGAGTTTTTAGATATTTTGCCGTTCCTAGTAAACATTCGTAGATACCTGATTAAACAGATTAATTGTTCTGACGATAAGCAATTTTGTAATGGTGTGAGGTGATGAGTTCAGAAAAAAAATGAAAGAATGTAGTATGACTCCACCTCACTCAACAGCGGATCTGCTGAACTCTCTGTTCTCTTCACTGCTACGTTTCAATGTCCTGTACTACCCATTTCTTATTTCAATCGTAATTGTAACTTAAGCTTTTTTAAATTTAGATTGAATTTACGATTGCATATTCCTCTTTGTAACCACAATTCAAAAGAATCGTCACGTTTCTAAAATTCGCTGTAGATGCTTTGTTTGCTTCTAGTCCTAGAACCAAACCGCAACTAATCAAATCATTTCTAGTACCTGTAGTGGAGAACGAGTTCTCCACTAAGACTTCAAGCGTGTATAACAAAAGAATTTGGTATGTAATGGGACACAATCCTATACCTTTAGGTTAACCGGAGCCAGTGTTAGCAGTGTGGGTTTTTCGACATGGGTTTTTCGGGGNAATTCGCTGTAGATGCTTTGTTTGCTTCTAGTCCTAGAACCAAACCGCAACTAATCAAATCATTTCTAGTACCTATAGTGGAGAACGAGTTCTCCACTAAGACTTCAAGCGTGTATAACAAAAGAATTTGGTATGTAATGGGGCACAATCCTATACCTTTAGGTTAACCGGAGCCAGTGTTAGCAGTGTGGGTTTTTCGACATGGGTTTTTCGGGGTTTTTGGTCGGGTTTTTACCCACCCAAAAAGCAAAAACCCCTTGGGGTTTTGGGGTTTTGGGGTTTTTGCTAAATGAAGTGAGGGAAATTCAAATTTTACAACATAAATTAAATTCAAACAAGATAGTTAAGTTTTAATTCACTATCTGTTTACACATCTATTTATTACTGTATGGTCGACAACCAATTCCTGAGATCTCGATTTGTGCAGTTAGACTAGGAGTAATCTCTCTACAACTCATTTGACGGAATTTCTTTGACTTAAGTAACTTTAAAGAAACAATTAGTTTGGCATAACTCGCTATGGCAAAAACTTTTTATTTTTCAATGATTGGCATTCGCGCCACGCAATTATCTTATGTTTACCAGTTTTGTAGCAGGGTTTAGAAAAAAACCCCAAAACCCGCNTAGAAAAAAAACCCAAAACCCGCAAAAACCCCTAAAACCCGCAAAAACCCCGTTTTGGGTTTTTTTTGTAGGAAAACCCCCGGGTTTAGCTAACACTGACCGGAGCTAATGCACTACAATACAGTGCGTTCGAATAAGAAGGCAAATTTCCCGCGTAATGAAATCACAAAAAATTCAAAGTTGATAAACAGTCAGACGAACTGCTGGACGGTGTATCATTCTGAAAATTACTGCTTTAATAGTTTACTTTTATTTGGAAGTAAGCAGAACACAAAAAAAGTTAAAGAAAACATATTCAGCAAGGTAAAATGTAGTTCTCGCATTTCAGATTCAAATTTGAAATATTTCATCCATGATGGTTGACAATTTCGCATAAAATTTACCATGCTCGACTCATAAACTGAATTTTATTGTTGGACATTGTTACCAAAATTTGAATTGATTTGATTATCAAAAAAAATTATTTAGCTGTTATGACATTGAGTTGAAACTAGTTGAACCATGTTCATATTAAAATTTTATCAAAAGAGTTGAATAAAATTCAATTCTAATTGAAATTTATTGAACTCTTTCGATCAAAATTGATTGAAGTTATTACACTAAATTTTGCATGTAGAAATAACTTAAGCTAAATGAAACTGAAATGGAAGAAACGTGTGGTCATTACGTTTGTAAGCATATCAACTCAAAACTTACATGACCCCAAAACAAATATTTAAAATNATTACGTTTGTAAGCATATCAACTCAAAACTTACATGACCCCAAAACAAATATTTAAAATAATTAATAAAATTAGTCTATTTTGTTAATGTCTCTAGGTTTGGCGTTGTCTCGTATTTCTTTTAGTAATTTTAGCGATTTTTTGGCAAGTTGAGGTGTACAAGTCTAAAATTTGTAAATTTATAATATTTTTCTGAAAGTATTTCGCGTGAAGTTCGTTTTCTTAGTCGAACGCACTGTATATACAACAGATCAGATTGAGAGAATTTCTGTTTCAAACCTTGAATATACGATGAATTGATGATGATCCAACAGTTATGCTCTGTTTGTGTAGTTGGGACTCGTAATCTGTATATCTCCTCATCTCTCCTATCCTAGAAATGAGGAAAACTTTAAAGCGTATTCGTACTATTCATTCGGTATAGGAGCTATATACTTCAACTTCCCCATCCCTAAGGATGAAAATAAAAACAAGTTGCAGTATACACAGCGAATTATAGTTTAAAATAATTATGATTTATCCAAGGTTGAAGAAGCTAATAGATTTTGGGTTGAGTAAAATAATGAAGGGTTAAATGGTCCACATGTAATTTGAGATTTTCAAAAAACAACAGAATTTCACATGTCGGAGTCCGACTCATCGCAATATATCTGCTAAGTTCCATTCATCTATCTGGNAAAAACAACAGAATTTCACATGTCGGAGTCCGACTCATCGCAATATATCTGCTAAGTTCCATTCATCTATCTGGGCTTAAATGTGTGAAAAAAAGTTGCAGATTTACGCGCAAATTTTGGAATTTTCTTAATTTAGTAATATTTTTCGCACGATATTTACTTGACTACATTCCGAATTCGCTATCTTTCCGTTGCAATATGTTCAGCAGTAGCGAAACATTAATCAGACTTTTTTTTTACCATTTAAAGTTTTAATTTTATTCAATTACTTTTATTTGAGTAAGAATCGAGAAANGACTACATTCCGAATTCGCTATCTTTCCGTTGCAATATGTTCAGCAGTAGCGAAACATTAATCAGACTTTTTTTTACCATTTAAAGTTTTAATTTTATTCAATTACTTTTATTTGAGTAAGAATCGAGAAGTATTTTTACTCAAAGATTTCCTAGTATGGAAAGTTTTTTTTTCAAATTAAATTAACTTGTATAAGTTTCTTTTTGGTGAACTTTTTCTCTTTCTCTTCGTAATTTCCCTGGATTATTTTTCTACATTTATTGAGCAGAGACATTTATGAGCCAATTCATCTTCCTTAAGCCCCCAAATGGCTGATTAGCGAGCTCTAACGATTGTCACAATGCTTCCCTAAGCATTCTAAAAATCACAGACACACACACAATTCAAACACCATTTGTGAGTCAACAATTTTCAATTCTGGTTCAAATACTGACAATTTTGCCTCTTGCTTCTGCAACACTTTTCAAATAAGGATATAGGAGCTACAACACTATATTTTCATGCAAGAACTTTGGAGTCACTGGACATTCTTTAATGTTTAATATTGCATCTAATCAAAAATTAATATAAAAACACTCAACGTGTGTTTAAAAATTATCAAAAAAACCCGAGTACTCATTTTCAGATATGAACTAAATGACATTCATGCAACAAAGCCACGCTTAAACAGTCCGATGTTTCCTTGAAAACACTCAAACNACCATTTGTGAGTCAACAATTTTCAATTCTGGTTCAAATACTGACAATTTTGCCTCTTGCTTCTGCAACACTTTTTCAATAAGGATATAGGAGCTACAACACTATATTTTCATGCAAGAACTTTGGAGTCACTGGACATTCTTTAAGGTTTAATATTGCATCTAATCAAAAATTAATATAAAAACACTCTCAACGTGTGTTTAAAAATTATCAAAAAAACCCGAGTACTCATTTTCAGATATGAACTAAATGACATTCATGCAACAAAGCCACGTTTAAACAGTCCGATGTTTCCTTGAAAACACTCAAAACAACTTCTGTTTTGTGAATCTATAGTTGAACAATTTAAAATAAGATTTTTCTTCACTTATTTAATTAGCTATTTATGTGAAAATTTAATTTAATACTAATCTACCAGTATTCATCCAACTGTCTTCTGTTTTACCTAATATTGATGCAATTCAACTATCCTATCTATAAGCAGCATCATAAGATAATTAATGAAAGATTAATAATATCATATTAAATAATAAGATAGTTTGTTCTTATAATATTGTATGTTCTTATATAATTTTCTAAATATGATTCATTATATGTACTATGTTCATTGNTATTCATCCAACTGTCTTCTGTTTTACCTAATATTGATGCAATTCAACTATCCTATCTATAAGCAGCATCATAAGTCAAAAAGTAAGATTTTGTTTGTTTGTTCTTATAATAATTTTCTAAATATGATTCATTATATGTACTATGTTCATTGGAACGCAAAAATAATGTGCATTTATTGAGAGAAGGAATTTAATATAATTTAGCATAGGATGAGATTTGGTGTTTATAAAACTGTATAAATATTACATAATACTACGAAACTGTTAGCCACTTAAGTGAATTTTGAAAATAAATGATTATTTTAATATTTTTCCTGAATAAGTGAACCAACTTACGAAGTCATTTTCTTTAGAAAAATAGATATATCAATCAAAAAAAATCTTATACGTCTACACATAAATGTATTATTGACGCGGGTTCACAAGCAGAATTTATCTCCCATTTTTTTGCTGCTTATTTAACTTCTCTNATAATTTTCTAAATATGATTCATTATATGTACTATGTTCATTAGAACGCAAAAATAATGTGCATTTATTGAGAGAAGGAATTTAATATAATTTAGCATAGGATGAGATTTGGTGTTTATAAAACTGTATAAATATTACATAATACTACGAAACTGTTAGCCACTTAAGTGAACTTTGAAAATAAATGATTATTTTAATATTTTTCCTGAATAAGTGAACCAACTTACGAAGTCATTTTCTTTAGAAAAATAGATATATCAATCCAAAAAAATCTTATACGTCTACACATAAATGTATTATTGACGCGGGTTCACAAGCAGAATTTATCTCCCATTTTTTTGCTGCTTATTTAACTTCTCTACGATTTTCTCTAACTCATCTCAAGGTATCGCCAGATTTCCAAATTGAATGTGAAAAGTTATTTAATAGTATGTATATAATTATTCTCTCTATAAAAACACAAATAAATCTCTTACATATAAAGGCATAATCAAAATGTTACCTTCTTTCCACTAAACGTTTGTCTTAAAATCTATAATCAAGTGGTATTTAGTCAGCCATGTGTGGCAGGGCTGACCCGCCACTTTGAGTTTGATACGGATTGCCACAAAAATTTGGTCTCTGGTGGGGTATGATCCCAAGTCTTGGGTATTCCGGACCTAACGCACTAACCATTTGTGCTACATAGCCAAGTTGGGCAATCCTGTTCTCAAACTCAACAGAACTCAGAAACTCTCCTTCCTGGTCATTCATTGCCAGGTAAGGAGTCTGCTGTCTCATTTATGAGTACAGTAGTGTGANTCAAGTGGTATTTAGTCAGCCATGTGTGGCAGGGCTGACCCGCCACTTTGAGTTTGATACGGATTGCCACAAAAATTTGGTCTCTGGTGGGGTATGATCCCAAGTCTTGGGTATTCCGGACCTAACGCACTAACCATTTGTGCTACAGAGCCAAGTTGGGCAATCCTGTTCTCAAACTCAACAGAACTCCGAAACTCTCCTTCCTGGTCATTCATTGCCGGGTAAGGAGTCTACTGTCTCATTTATGAGTACAGTAGTGGGAATTGAGTCTTATGCTCAAATCCCCACACTTTTCCGCCGCCAAGAGCGCCCCCTCGGCCTTCGGGAACCGAAGACTACCGGCCCTCCGCCCCTTAATAAGGGTAGGGTCGCGGATGGTCGCCATGTGTGGGGAAAATTTTTGGGACCAGCTGGAGAGTTGGAGTGGCTGTTCAGATAGCCAACACCGCCACCTCGCTCCCAATTGGCGTCGGAGGTTTGGGTTGTAGAGCCGTTTTGCTCTTGCCCAAATCGCTCCCGTTCTCCTCGCTCCATGTCTCGTCGCTCCCGTTCTCCTCNTTCTCCTCGCTCCATGTCTCGTCGCTCCCGTTCTCCTCGTCGCAGGTCACCATCGCCGTGTCGTATCCGTCCACCTAAACGCTTCCGTCGAGTGACACCTGTCAGGGACAGGTTGAGCCGCAAATTCCACCGCGACGGCGTAGATTGAGTCCGATGTGGTCCCGTCTTGGACTCGGACAACAAGTACAGGTTTGGGACAATCCACCACCAGGTTTGGCCGAAAATACGGCCAGGATTTCAACTTCGGCTCCAAAGGTTCCAGCATTCCGAGCTACTTAGTTCTCCGGAATCCCGGAGAAAAGGCCAACCCTCGGCGAAAAATTAAACCGTTTTGTCATTATCCAACATTTGTACCAAGACCGGCAAATCCACCGCCGGTCAATTGCGCCGACAGGGTCGGTCGGGAACCGCGGGCTCGGGAGAGGGAACGTCGCTCCACTCCACCACCAGTGCCACGGGTTGAGACGGCTAGGCCGTCAAAAGATCCGACAAGTGGATCCGGCCGAAGGGGACCCGGGTGGATACCCAAATCTCAACTTTATTCGTTCGAAAGAAAGCCCGTATGTTTTAGGTGCCAGCAGACTGGTCACATGCACGNCGTATGTTTTAGGTGCCAGCAGACTGCGATAAGGACTTCCATCCAGACCATCGTCCAGGAAATAAGGATCGTCGTGGAAAACATTAGGTTGTAATTAGGTTGTAAAAATTAAAATTTAAAATTCGATTAAATTTGTTAAATTTTCTTCTTTTCATTTTTTTCTCTCTATCTATTTCCCTAAAATCTTTATATTATATCCATTAAATTTTTCATATTTCGTAAGGTCACGAATTTCCCCAGGAGAGAGGGATTTGTAGGAAAGAAGGTGCCCATGCCTGATGGGCACGGGAAAGGAGTGTGCCACGTTGGCAGGAGGCGTTTTTTTGAGATGAGGGAAATGAGCCGTCTTGCTCATTCCGTCCTCATAATACATCTGGATCTTGTGTCGTCCTCTCCTCATCTTCATCAACAAATTTATATTTTTTTTAAAGTTATTTTGTTTTTTTGTTCTTGGTTAAAGTGATTGGCAAGAGCCAATCACTATAATAAATCTAAATTAATTTACTTTCGTGTTTGTGTAAGGTTGAAATTTTCGGAGGAATTTCAACCCTTGGTCTTAGAGGATTGTTTGTGTGTCCCACGGAGTGACTTCATTGTTCAGTGGTCGCCTCACCGGGCTATTGGACCCCCCTCCCTTCCAAGGANCATTCCGTCCTCATAATACATCTGGATCTTGTGTCGTCCTCTCCTCATCTTCATCAACAAATTTATATTTTTTTAAAAGTTATTTTGTTTTTTTGTTCTTGGTTAAAGTGATTGGCAAGTGCCAATCACTATAATAAATCTAAATTAATTTACTTTCGTGTTTGTGTATGGTTGAAATTTTCGGAGGAATTTCAACCCTTGGTCTTAGAGGATTGTTTGTGTCCCACGGAGTGACTTCATTGTTCAGTGGTCGCCTCACCGGGCTATTGGACCCCCCTCCCTTCCAAGGAAGGAGCCACCACCACAACATAACCCATTCTTCCAGGTACCTTTTCAGGTACCCTACAGGTATCTTTCATCATTTTTTCAGTTAGCGGCACTTTCCGCTCAACAAAAGATGGCGAGCATGACAGGATACACAGGCTATCTACTTTTTGTCTCACATTAGATATAAACATTATCAATTTGAGTGTCGTGATTCTGGCAACGGTAGGTCAATTTACTTTATGGATGATGGATTAAGGATACAATTTACAATTATGATGGATTAAGGCCAGAATCCAACAAAAACTCTTCCCGCAAATAAAACTAATTTAATTTAGAATAATTACAACAAATCAATAAAATTGACCCTGAAACTTGAAAATAAAATAAAATTTTGGGAGAAAAACTAAACAAAATTTTTAGTTTGAATTTTTTGTTTTCACAGTCAAAATTCCTTAATTTAAAAACCCAACCAGTGTTAACTACTAATATTTGATTGTGCGCACCTACTCAACAATCAACTCAATGATTTCAAAATATCTATATGCAATAACCACCAATGCTATTAAGTATTGGATCGACCAGAATAACAAAGATAAATTGTTTTTAATAAAAGTAAATAGATAAAATCATCAACTAAAGCAATAATGCTTCAATCATAAATTCTTCCAACCATTATTCTTCAATTTCTACAGTTTGAAATTCCGCTGTCTTTCTGAACGCTAGACTTGCTGCTCAAGCGAAGTCAAATTCGAAATGAATCTCTCGATTCCGGGTTCTGGGCTTTATACCTTTGAATTGTAGGTACATCGTCCAAAACCTATTATTATACAATAGTAATAAGAAAGAAAAGTTAAAAAAATAAAAATAATTTTTTTTATAATTCAATTGATTTTATTTTAACTTGACTGTGAATTAAACACTTTATATTGTGACGATGTACTCTGTCCTATTTCCTGACAGGGCTATATTAGACAAAGTACACCACCGTAATCCTTACTCTCTGACCCTTAAAGCAATACCAAGCCACCGACTATTCTAACCACTCAAACTTACATATAAGTTGACACGACTTACGATGACCCTTTTGCCTTGACGGACGACAACTGCTGACACGACTGACGATGACACGACTGACGATAATACGACTTACGATGACAACTCTAATTTATTTTACTAAAAAGGTGACTCTCTTAGACCAACTAATGATCCGAGAAACAAAACAAAAATTGACTCGACAAAGGACAAATGGATTCTGACTAAGAGACGGATGAAGACTGGGCACTAGAGGACAGAGGGAAAATGAAAGATTGTCACTAAAAACTCCTCATGTCACTAAAAAATCCTCCATTCCCGTCCTTATCTTCTCTTCTTCACATACCACAGCAGTAATTAAATTAACAAAACTCTGAAATAAGAAAAATCTTAACATATACAACGAATAAGTATTGCCATTCAACGAGGAAATTCGGCTTCTATTTTGGGGACACTTCCGACAGGAAAACTATTAGAAGAAATCTTTTACTTATAATATAATATCTACAACTTACAAATAAATTCAATATATTTATTAATCGTAACAAAAAAAAAGAAAAATCTTTATAATTGTTTTAATTTATAATTATAACGTCGGCTATCCCCGTCACAATATGAAACAAAATCAAAAATAAAATACTTCATCAAAATATTTTCCAGGAGCAAGAGTACCCAAAATGAACGCTGAGTTTCCTCGCTGAATTGCTAGACTTATTTTCTGTATTAAGAAGGATGTGGCGCGCGATCCACCTGANAACGCTGAGTTTCCTCGCTGAATTGCTAGACTTATTTTCTGTATTAAGAAGGATGTGGCGCGCGATCCACCTGATGCTATTTGAATGAATTTTCCGTTTTTTTTTTCATCAAACTGAGTACTGTAGGTCCCCAAACTTCAGGTGATTCGAAAGCGACCGTGACGAAGTGGAACTTATTTTTTTGTAGAAAGCTGTATTTATGCATTTTGCTAGGCTCGGGGATTAGGGCAGCTACACCAGGAACATTTTATATGGATGAAATGTAGGATTGAGCTTAGGTGTCAATGCAAGTAAAATCCCTAACCAAAGATTTTCATCTTGACCAAGGAACTAGAGTCATTCCATCAGGATGTTTTCCATCAGATCATGAAAACCAAGGAAGTTGTTAGGTTGTATGAGCAATATGTATGAGCAATATTTAATAANGTTTTCCATCAGATCATGAAAACCAAGGAAGTTGTTAGGTTGTATGAGCAATATGTATGAGCAATATTTAATAATTTTTTATAAGTCAGTATTCTTCAAGCGCAAGATTGCTAATTTGGAAAAAAATGTTACTACTAAATTTATAGTAGCAACACATCAGTTACATATGGAAAAATTTTCACACCGAATTTTCGATCCACTTAATCAGAAAAAGTGAGTCTTGGCAAAAAATAAACGCTAGTAAGAAACAACAAACATGCCCATACTTCATTTTTTACTTAATGAAAGAATTGAAACTACTACTGCTATAAAATGATTTATTTTACGCTCTCGAGTATTTTAAAATCTAAAGCAAAATTGCACATCTTAATTTCCTGTAATTTAACTAATTAGAAATCGACAAAAAACCTGACTACAGAAATTCGGTTTGGTACAGCAACTAAAACTAAATTTCTTAATTGAGAATTGGTAACATGTTTCTGATTTTCTTACAATTTCCTTCCAAATTTACATTTACATTTACTTTTTTACATCTTTTTACCAGATATCAATCTCGCTCTTGCTTCCATATTACTCTAAGTGAAAGGCAGTTTTACTGCTTACTATAAAAATAAATGGTGTTTAGCGATGGCATGCAAAAAAGAAATTTATCATTTTCCCTTTAATCTAATAGAAAACTGAATTTTCAGCAAAAAAAATTTTTGGTGTAAATTATTTTTCCATAATATTCTAACAGTCACCAAGCTTGTTCTAAACTACACATAAATTATTACTTTTCCGATTTCCCTGGTTTTGTGCAAATTCTCTCGCAAAGAAGGTATACTTCGTATACCGGTATACGAAGGCCTTCATAGCTCATATGCTTAATGATACGATTTTAATNGCAAAGAAGGTATACTTCGTATACCGGTATACGAAGGCCTTCATAGCTCATATGCTTAATGATACGATTTTAATAGGATTCCATATATTTTGAAAGTGTATAGTCTAGTACTCCAAACCCACTTAATTATTCATCATATTAGCTTTTGATTTAAAGTTCTCTAGGAGTTGATAGACTTGAACAAGTATCTACAAGTACACATTGGTAAAACCAAATTACAGTTGTCTANAGTTCTCTAGGAGTTGATAGACTTGAACAAGTATCTACAAGTACACATTGGTAAAACCAAATTACAGTTGTCTACCCAGGTAGCAGGTTTACTTCAAGTTGACTTTAACAATCTTTTAACATGTTCATCGTCAGATGTCAACTTGACTTAGGATGAAAGATAATTCACGTATTGTTGAATTCTGGTTGAAGTATGAATGTCCGCCTACTTCAATTCAACCTAAAGTAAACACTAATTCATGCAACTGAATTCAACTTTGACTCAATTTTACTTCAACATTTATTGAGTTAGCTCCACCCACTTTTAATTAAAATTCACCAATAAACCCTTGTTTTCATGAACAAAAAAATTTATTTAAAGAATTAATTTTTCCTGAAATTATCCAAACATGATAATTTAGACATTATAATTTATTTGCTGCATGTCTTGCTTCTGAAATCTTTACTCGAGCCTTAGTGTTTTTGAAGTACTTCATCATTGCTGCAGACAATTCTTTCTGAGTTACAGCAAGTTGAGTCAAAGGATTTTTTTGAAGAGCAACTATGTAAAACAAAAATTAAAAACAATAAATTCATTGAATTAATTATTAACTATTTCTAATTTATATACCAAAAACAATTCCCTGAAATTCGAGATCTGAAAAGGATTTGGCACCTTTCGCTCCAGTCCACGAAAACTGAACAGCCAGCCTATCGCTTAACAGTTTTTTCATCATCAGATCCACTGCTTCTTCGCAAGATGATCCCCCAAGAAGTGTAAATAATTTTACCTATTACCAATAACATAATTTTTTTAAAGTTTGGAAAAAGTTAGACTAGACATGCTCACCAGACCATTCTTGTACTCATCATTCTTCACTAAATCGTTAAACTTATTCAATTCCTCCAGGTGTGACATGGGAAGTTTTGGAAGCTTAACTGACTTTTTTTCATTTGCAGCAGGCTGTTGAAGCTGACGAGATAGTAAAAGATCCAACCTGGCTATAATTTGTGTTTGCTGTTCCTTAACTTCTAGCAATGTCTTCAAATAAAAATTATGGAAATCTAAAAACAATGTCATGTTGTATTGTTAATTAAAAAAAACATTTTGATATAAGGACCTTACCATTATCACTCCCAGAAGTTCCTAGTGCTATTCCATTAGAGTCCTCCACCGTCAACATAAATTGGTTCTCTGTTGAATCCTGCAATGGAAGTATTAAAATTTTTGGCATAAGTACTAATATTTGCTGTGGTCACCTGTATTGTATTACACGCTTCTTCTTCAATAAAAATTTCATGAAGTGATTGATTCTCTCCAAAAATCGAAGCTTCCATTGGGTTTATTCGTTGGTTTTGGGTAATGTGAGTGGTACCATTAGCTTCAACTTCAACATTGGTCTTTGGTGGCAATGGAAGCAGTGGCGAAATTTTTGAGATTTAGCTTCGGTTGGTCTGTCCATTTGTGCTCTCTTTTTCAGAACTGTCATCGGAATCGTATGTTTTTGGCACTCTCGTTCGCTTAGTAGAAGTGACATCGCTAAGGTCCGATGTCTCTTCTGCTAGTTTCAAATGCTTCCTTGCTTCCAAATAAGTTTCTGAAAAAAAAATTTTTTTAAGAATACCGCATTTAAAATTAGCAATTATTGGTTAACTTACGATACGTTTTGAGCAATTTAAAATGATAACGAGGCCAATCGTCAGACGGGAGTTCCTTCATCTTACAGGCAGTCTGTATCTTCGCCCTCTGACTTTGTGGAGGCCATGCTGCTTCATAGGATGAAAAATTTAGCCAATTCATTGGAACAACGGCCACCGAGTTTGAATCCACAAACTTAATTATTCCAAACATTCTGAAAAAAAAATTTCAAAAAAAATAATTACAAAAAAACTTTTTTTTTAAATAAATGCCAATTTTATTGAACAAACGTTCAATATGAAGATAAGTTTATAGGATTTTACTTAACATTTTTCGGATTTGTATGAATGCAGCAGTGGGATGGCTAGGTATTTGTTGGAATGTTCTGTTGGAATACAGAAACACTTTTTGTGGATTTGGTCAATCGGCCAAACCTCAAAATTTGGTGATAAATCTGAAATAATAAAAATTCCAATGAGAGAAGAGTCACAAGGGTACGAAAATGCAATTGATTTGAAGTTGAAACTTTTTCCAACTACAATTTTCCGCCGGAGTCTGAGCTTGTTGCAAAATTGAACACTTTTACAAATGTTTTATTTTTTAAAACAATAATACTATTGTTTAAAGTATTTGCAGATAAAATTGAACTTCCTAGATCTAGCTTTTTGTATTGGGGATTTTTAGCTCCTTCAATCAAAGGTCCTTCTGATGATGAAAGTTCAGGTGGAACTGAAACGGTGCTTGCTCGTCGTTGTTTACTATTTTCAATTTCGCAAACACGGCGGTGTAACTGTTGTAATGGGTGAGTTGGTGATCTTATGAGCTTTTTAATGGAAGAAAGATGGTTTTCGAATCGGAAACCACTGAAATCATCTAAAGGTCCCAATGCTTTCACATCGTTGGCTATATGAATTAGACCGTGAATATTATAGGATATATTTTTCTCCCCATATAATATACCAAACTTTTTAACAAAAAATGTTAGGAGAGAATTTGCATAATCGTTGAATTGCGAGTTAAGTTCTTTATTGCACAGAATGTTTACTGCTACTGAGAGTACTAAAAAAAGGTTATAATGGTCCACTGGCAACAGATTCTTTAGCACTGCTATTCCCGTGTATAGAAAAAATTGTCTTAACTTGGTAGCTTTCCAACGATCAATGTCGCGCAGTGTGCGTGGTTTTCTACAAAATTCACTTGGGACAAATTCACGAAACTGTAATAGTCGTAAAGAAATATGATCGACAGTTTTGCTTGAAATTCGAAAAATTGAACACTCTCCTCTCATCCAGAGACGAATTAACTTTCGAATTACTCCCAAACACACTAAGTGCATGTATTCGTATGGAAAACAAGATACTAGATCGATTGGCAGGTCTTCAAGTATGCTGTGAGAATTATGATGTTCTTCATTTGTTCTCTGCCTAAATGAAGTATTAGTTCGAAGTGTACAATTGGTATCTGGATAAACAATACGTCTGTCAAATCGTTCACCTTCAATTACACATTTTCCACATCCAAAAAATGCGTTGTGACCTTTTGTTCCAGAAATATATGCTCGAGCTGGAGCATCACACACAAATGAATGAAAATTCACTTTTACTACACGATTGTTAATTTCAATTCCATGGAGCAGGATAGACTTTAACTCTATGATAAATTCTTGCAGGAAATTATTAGCATTTTCTGGTTTTGATTTCCCATGGTAAACTCCAATAACAAAAACTTGGTGCATATTTCTTTACAAAACCCTAATATAGGCCAAAGTTGTGAACCGCTGCTTTTAGATATAGGCAACCCATCGATGTTAACTTGTAATGAGATACTTTCAACAGCGGAAAGGTTTAAATATTGTATCAATATAGACTTCAAACCAAAATGGCAATAAGACCCTGGTGCAATCTCTCTCACTCTGGATACGACCGGTGTTTGCAGCAAAGTCCTTGAATCTTTAGGTAAATCATTAAAGCCGTTACATTTACCTAGAAGCAGTAGTAAGTCGTTCAATGCCACGTGAGTCACTTTGTGATGAATTGCCCAGTCACTCAACTCAGTCTTAAAATTTGACAGACCACACTCGACCTCAGAATCTTCCGTATATTGGCCATCAGAAATTATGTTATCACTGTCACTCAAATTGAAGTCTTGTTCGATGNGTCGCCTCACCGGGCTATTGGACCCCCCTCCCTTCCAAGGAAGGAGCCACCACCACAACATAACCCATTCTTCCCGGTACCTTTTCAGGTACCCTACAGCTATCTTTCATCATTTTTTCAGTTAGCGGCACTTTCCGCTCAACAGAAGATGGCGAGCATGACAGGATACACAGGCTATCTACTTTTTGTCTCACATTAGATATAAACATTATCAATTTGATTGTCGTGATTCTGGCAACGGTAGGTCAATTTACTTTAATTATGATGGATTAAGGCCAGAATCCAACAAAAACTCTTCCCGCAAATAAAACTAATTTAATTTAGAATAATTACAACAAATCAATAAAATTGACCCTGAAACTTGAAAATAAAATAAAATTTTGGGAGAAAAACTAAACAAAATTTTTATTTTGAATTTTTTGTTTTCACAGTCGAAATTCCTTAATTTAAAAACCCAACCAGTGTTAACTACTAATATTTGATTGTGANTTTGTTTTCACAGTCGAAATTCCTTAATTTAAAAACCCAACCAGTGTTAACTACTAATATTTGATTGTGAGCACCTACTCAACAATCAACTCAATGATTTCAAAATATCTATATGCAATAACCACCAATGCTATTAAGTATTGGATCGACCAGAATAACAAAGATAAATTGTTTTTAATAAAAGTAAATAGATAAAATCATCAACTAAAGCAATAATGCTTCAATCATAAATTCTTCCCAACCATTATTCTTCAATTTCTACAGTTTGAAATTCCGCTGTCTTTCTGAAGGCTAGACTTGCTGCTCAAGCGAAGTCAAATTCGAAATGAATCTCTCGATTCCGGGTTCTGGGCTTTATACCTTTGAATTGTAGGTACATCGTCGAAAACCTATTATTATACAATAGTAATAACAAAGAAAAGTTAAAAAAATGAAAATAATTTTTTTTTATAATTAAATTGATTTTATTTTAACTTGACTGTGAATTAAACACTTTATATTGTGACGATGTACTCTGTCCTATTTCCTGACAGGGCTATATTAGACAAAGTACACCACCGTAATCCTTACTCTCTGACCCTTAAAGCAATACCAAGCCACCGACTATTCTAACCACTCAAACTTACATATAAGTTGACACGACTTACGATGACCCTTTTGCCTTGACGGACGACAACTGCTGACACGACAGACGATGACACGACTGACAATAATACGACTTACGATGACAACTCTAATTTATTTTACTAAAAAGGTGACTCTCTTGGACCAACTAATTATCCGAGAAACAAAACAAAAATTTACTCGACAAAGGACAAATGGATTCTGACTAAGAGACGGATGAAGACTGGGCACTAGAGGACAGAGGGAAAATGAAAGATTGTCACTAAAAACTCCTCATGTCACTAAAAAATCCTCCATTCCCGTCCTTATCTTCTCTTCTTCACATACCACAGCAGTAATTAAATTAACAAAACTCTGAATTAAGAAAAATCTTAACATATACAACGAATAAGTATTGCCATTCAACGAGGAAATTCGGCTTCTATGTTGGGGACACTTCCGACAGGAAAACTATTAGAAGAAATCTTTTACTTATAATATAATATCTACAACTTACAAATAAATTCAATATATTTATTAATCTTAATAAAAAAAAAAGAAAAATCTTTATAATTGTTTTAATTTATAATTATAACGTCGCCTATCCCCGTCACAATATGAAACAAAATCAAAAATAAAATACTTCATCAAAATGTTTTCCAGGAGCAAGAGTACCCAAAATGGACGCTGAGTTTCCTCGCTGAATTGCTAGACTTATTTTCTGTATTAAGAAGGATGTGGCGCGCGATCCACCTGAGGCTATTTGAATGAATTTTCCGTTTTCTTTTTCATCAAACTGAGTACTGTAGGTCCCCAAACTTCAGGTGATTCGAAAGCGACCGTGACGAAGTGGAACTTATTTTTTTGTAGAAAGCTGTATTTATGCATTTTGCTAGGCTCGGGGATTAGGGCAGCTACACCAGGAACATTTTATATGGATGAAATGTAGGATTGAGCTTAGGTGTCAATGCAAGTAAAATCCCTAACCAAAGATTTTCATCTTGACCAAGGAACTAGAGTCATTCCATCAGGATGTTTTCCATCAGATCATGAAAACCAAGGAAGTTGTTAGGTTGTATGAGCAATATGTATGAGCAATATTTAATAAATTTTTATAAGTCAGTATTCTTCAAGCGCAAGATTGCTAATTTAGAAAAAAATGTTACTACTAAATTTATAGTAGCAACACATCAGTTACATATGGAAAAATTTTCACACCGAATTTTCGATCCACTTAATCAGAAAAAGTGAGTCTTGGCAAAAAAAACGCTAGTAAGAAACAACGAACATGCCCATACTTCATTTTTTACTTAATGAAAGAATTGAAACTACTACTGCTATTAAATGATTTATTTTACGCTCTCGAGTATTTTAAAATCTAAAGCAAAATTGCACATCTTAATTTCCTGTAATTTAACTAATTAGAAATCGACAAAAAACCTGACTACAGAAATTCGGTTTGGTACAGCAACTAAAACTAAATTTCTTAATTGAGAATTGGTAACATGTTTCTGATTTTCTTACAATTTATCATTTTCCCTTTAATCTAATAGAAAACTGAATTTTCAGCAAAAAAAATTTTTGGTGTAAATTATTTTTCCATAATATTCTAACAGTCACCAAACTTGTTCTAAACTACACATAAATTATTACTTTTCCGATTTCCCTGGTTTTGTGCAAATTCTCTCTCAAAGAAGGTATACTTCGTATACCGGTATACGAAGGCCTTCATAGCTCATATGCTTAATGATACGATTTTAATAGGATTCCATATATTTTGAAAGTGTATAGTCTAGTACTCCAAACCCAGTTAATTATTCATCATATTACCTTTTGATTTAAAGTTCTCTAGGAGTTGATAGACTTGAACAAGTATCTACAAGTACACATTGGTAAAACCAAATTACAGTTGTCTATCCACTCCTTAATGAATTAAACCTTGTTTAAGTTCCAGTGTAATCAAGTCTTGGGGAGCGGCTGAGGTAGAAATGAGACTTTCACATCATTTAATTATTCACCAATACCCTGCAACCACAAGCTGCACTTTCCAATTCGTTGGTGATTGGAGACTGGGTGTTCAGATACTTTTATCAGATTTTCAAAATATTCATCTTTTGAAGTGCTCGAAAAGGCAAAGAGAGGGATGGCGGATTTATTCAATTTATGCTCGTAACAGTAATTAAATGGAGTTGTCAGAAATAGATTGCATATAGGGGTATTATTGTAACGAACATAATAGCAGTAAGCTATCATAGTATTGTACCTTGTTTAAATTCTGTGTGATGAAAGGAATACGAATTTGTCTGAGGGTCGATTGAGCCACAAGGCACCGCAAGCTAATCCGTATAATATATGCGCTACTTCTGTGTCACATTCCTCTTTTTTTAATGTTTAATTATTTAAATAATTGTTAATTAGTGTTCTCCATAACTCACTGTTTAGTTTGAGTCATAGGCGTTTTTTGTTAAAAATCTACGTATTGTAATGAAGTAAAGTGAAAAACTCATTTTGATTTGAGTTTTTTCCACAAGGTCCACTTCTCAAAACTTGGTTACGTTCAATGAAAGATGGCTAGTGCTATACTTTTTATAAGACTCAATGATTCTTATATCCGCCATAAGACCATCACACTTATAAGACCCTGATTTGCCGGTGCAAAATAAGAAGTTTTATATTCGTTAACTACTGTATTTATATACTTAATGATGGAAGTTGATGAAAACAATAAGGAAAATAAGTCCTCTAAGTTCGTTTGCGCATGATGGAAAAAATCATAATTCCCAGGTCTAGGACAAACGCGAACAAGTCTTAGAGCCATGAAATGACTCTCGACTCCCATACGCCTTAGGAGTCAGAGTCAGAGTCATTACTCCGGAGTCAGAGTCATGGAGAACACTGTTAATAATTTTTACATCGTAAATATTTTGAATAAGTTAAAATTTTAAATAGCATTTTTAAATAGCAAATGTATAGCATTCATAAGTTATTTGGAATTCATAGTTTGAAAGGAACAATTGTACTAAAAGTATTGGGTTATTTAAAGTTCTATACAACACAATAAATCACCAATATAACATCAACGTATTAATGTCACGTAGAGAGCCTTAAGAATTAAAAACCCAATATAACAGAATTCACTGTAGATCCAATGAGAGAATCAGGTAAAAAAATAACACACTTCAGTAGCTTGTTTTAATTTACATCTTATTCCAATATTTACTATGTAAAAATTCCAATTTAACTGCAAAAAGCCACTTGTACTATGCAAAAATTCCATGTTTTTACTGGTATCATTTTCAACGGAACTACATTCACAAGATTGGCTATCAAAAGGAGCACAGAAGTTGAGTGTTTGTATAAAGTCTGGAACTATCACTGGCGACATATTAATTTTAACTTAACCACCAAATAATGACTCATTTAGACAATCTGGATTGATGAGGCAAGCCCAAGTACTCGGGGAAACTAGGGGACTGGTTGTATAGATTCGTTGTATAAGTAGTTTGACAAAGCTGAAATGAAAAGGAAATGTTTTATTTAAAATTTTAAATACAATGTGTTCATTTTAATGTCCAAACTGCAATAATTATTAAACGATATAAGATAATTGTTAAAATATAAGAAGTATCTAACAGCAAGTAGAAAAAATCTTCGTAAATCAAAATTTTCTGCGGGAGATATATATCGAATGGTGTGACTGGTTAGCAAGAAACATTTCAGTTTCAATCAAATCAGGAGTGATGCTCTGCTGCACGCTAGCGATACATCTAGCTAATAAGTATATAACACTTCCAAGGTCAGGAAAAGATCGCTAATGATCCAAAAAATTTATATTGTCTAAATAATGGTCCATTTCTCTTCGGGTTTTCAATCAGTACGCTTTCAACTGCGAATGCTAACAACTTATTGTCAACAATTGTGCTATTGCTAAAAAATTTTGAGTGAAAAGTGTAAAATGACTAATGCTTACATAATATTGAGAAAACTTTCACACACAGTATTCAGCTCTATGAACCATGGCGCACCGTTTAAAAAATCTAGCAATATGCATATTCTACATAAGATAAAAGCATTAAATTAAAGTCTATATTAAATTCTACAAATGTTGAATGAGTTATTAAAAGTGCGTTGAGACGCTTAGTGGAGTAGTAATTGAAGAGTTTATATGATATGATATTCATCAAAAAAGTTCAGTGTGACTATTAGTAATGTCAATTATTAGATATATGGCAGCTGTATGGAGCACTGCTAAATCCAAACACTTGAAAAAAATTGAACATATTATTAGAGCTTTGGGTAGATTTTTTTTGTCAAAGTCAAAATATGATAGCATTTTCCTAGAAATTTGTGATAAATTGAAATGCTTGTTCCTAGTACAACTTAATCAATTCAGTAATCTTTGCATATTTTACAAACTTGTGAATTGTAAACCTGTTAAATTTTTTCAAGATTACTTGATTTATAATTCTCAATTACATGATTTTAATACACAATTATCTGAGAGGTTAGTGAGCTCTTTTCAAGCAAAAAATCCATTTGAATATTTGACATTACAAGTTCTAGTCGCTAAATATTGGTATGAGCTTCNCTCTTTTCAAGCAAAAAATCCATTTGAATATTTGACATTACAAGTTCTAGTCGCTAAATATTGGTATGAGCTTCCAAATAATATTAGATTGATTCCTACTTTTAAATTGTTCAAAAAATCATTGAAATACTTCATTTGTAAACAAAAACTCAATTCTAAATAATCTTGTTAATTTTGCTTGTCCCATGTATTTACAAGTTAACTTTATCACTAAAGCCAATGTATAAACATAAAACCCTATNCTCTTTTCAAGCAAAAAATCCATTTGAATATTTGACATTACAAGTTCTAGTCGCTAAATATTGGTATGAGCTTCTAAATAATATTAGATTGATTCCTACTTTTAAATTGTTCAAAAAATCATTGAAATACTTCATTTGTAAACAAAAACTCAATTCTAAATAATCTTTNAATCATTGAAATACTTCATTTGTAAACAAAAACTCAATTCTAAATAATCTTGTTAATTTTGCTTGTCCCATGTATTTACAAGTTAACTTTATCACTAAAGCCAATGTATAAACATAAAACCCTATTTTGGGAGGTTTATACATAATAATAATAATAAAATTAAGCTTATTTCCTAAACAAAAATGATACTTTATTTTATTTGTTCCAATATATATTCTATAATTTTCCCCACTACCCAATTTTAGGGAATACATTTAGCCGTATCTGTTTTATTGCTTTTTCCACATTTCATATCTGTGTAAAGCAATTTTTACTTTTTTAGTGGAATGAATAGTTTCTCTACTTTTACTTTTACTCAAATATACATAATTTTTCATTGGTATAGAAAACCTGTTAAAGACCCATTAAGTATTCATACTCTTACTCAAATTTTTCGTCTTTCGAACTAAAATTTAGATTGCACTGCCTCTTTTCTTAGTCGTAAGCGTAGAACTACAAAGACTTAATAAAAATCTCTAACGAGAAAACGTGACGGAACTGAGTCATTTAGCTTCTTACAACAGGTTTTCCTTTTTCTTATTTACTCAGTAAAGCAAAGAAGTGAAACCCTTTTTATTTAAGATATTATGTATAGTTGTTCCCTTTGGGATTTGAATCCCTTGTAGATGATTTTGAACTTTTCGACTTTATGGTAATGATATTCCATACACTTGCCTTTTCCTCGGGTTTTCTTTAGAGCTTAAATCCTCAAAAATTTATGATCGCTCCTTTCACAGAACAAAAATCCAATCCTAATACCTACCACATTTCAAGAAAATTCAGACAAAAGTTTTTAAACTCGATAAACCATGCAAACTTTTCAATATTAAAGCAGCTAGGAATAGATTATCTCCAGCACTATCTTCCGATAAATTTCAACTTCAAATATTAAAAAAAAAAATTTTTTTATGCAATTCATTCAAACATCCGATCATTTTCAGTTACCAAATTGATATGACACTGTTACCCCTATTTAAACTTTAAATGTTCGGATGATTATAAAAAAAAAATTACCACTAACTGAATAACTAATTAGAAATTTATATCTTCTAAATCTAGACAGACTTCATGAATCAACTAATTTTGTTATCACACCTTGTGGAAACGCTAGCATAGGTTAATTCAACTGCAGACTGCTATTAATGAACTGGAGTACAATTTGAAATGGTTGCAACTACGTCTTGGAGAAATACCCCAAAAAAAACAAATTTTGAGATTGATCCTCCACTACAAAAGAGCGTATATAAGTGATTTTGCAAGAGATTTAGGCAATAATTCATACTACTACAGAAACTTTTCCTAACAGCTTATTGACGATAGTCTGTATGGTAGATCCAGTCAGGAATGATTGGAAATGAGGAAACCATGGCGAAAGATGTAATGCATACACTTACCAGTTAAAGGAGGAGGTATATTTTAGTTTATTGAAAGAAGACGGTAATTTCAATATGCTAAATTTCATACACTACATCTTAATCAATAAAAATTTGACGATTTTTCTTTATCGTAATCTCATATTATACATTTTAATCAACAAAAAGTAATGTATTTTTGTTTAGCGTTGGTAAACAGGCAATGTATGCAATACTTTGGCAAAAGGAGTTGAATTTTAGCCATAGAATGAAATCGATACTCTTGTTGTAAATACCAAAATTCCTCTTTAAGTCACAACACCTTCGTCTCAACCAACCTAATTCAGTTTCAATAATAAGTGAAGATAATCCATGAAGCAAGAAAAACTTATAAGCCTATGCAAATATATACTACCCCTTTGTTCAATATTGACTATTGTGGTCAGATGCCGCACAGACATTCGAGAGGTTGAGTTGGAAATAACTTCGAACAAGCTAATCAAGGTTAACCGTTGGACAAATTCTCTTCCTATCCATATATTGTGCGCGTACGTTACTCTAGACAATTTAAAAAAAATTGATGTGCAATTATAATTTTCTTGGAACAAACTGTCAAACGGAGCCTCAACCATTAAAACACGTGAGAGTAAGTGGAAAACAAATTAGATTCGAAGAATTTATGCGTATAAGTATCTTATGCTATAAATCTTTGGTTCACTCTCTTTATGAATTGAGCGTTTCCTTGCAAATTACTATTTTGATGTTCGTTTCAGAAACGTAATTATGTTGAAGAGCAAATAAAATAAAATATTTTTCAAATATACGTCTGTAGCACCTTCCGCTCAATTTGTGAAGACATGAAAAAATACACAAATTAAATTTATCAACCTTCCTGCCATATTTTAACCCTATTTTTTCATTGTTTTCTGCTAGCGATGTGTGAAAGTGTAACTTGGAAATTTTAGGTTTATCCCAAGTTTCCTTGACGACAGAAACAACGGTTCTTGATAAGGTTACTTCAAAACTCCAAAGAAATTAAAAAAAAAA